>MU260274.1:142500-187500 GCA_020310875.1 Ceratopteris richardii
AGACCTCGAGACGCGCGATGTGGTCTTAACAGCATAATAAAGTCTCGGTTTTTCATCTTGATGATGAGAGCAAGAACTACGCATGTATTTGTGAGAGCATATGTGTTTAATTGTGACTATAAGGTAGTTTAGATGTGTTTGCATGGAGACTTTATGGTTAACATATTGAATGGGTTACGACAAATTGCAGTACAAATATAGTGCTTAACTTTGATTGTCGAGCTAATTTACATCAACTCAGATTCACTTGGCTTTAGACTAGAAGATAATTACTACAACACTAATTCTATCTGTATTTGTCGCAAATACTTCGATACATGTAATAGAAGGAAATTAGTGTACGGTATCCCACATTAGCTCAAAATAGCACATATTGAGGACTTTAGCAATATTTAATGGATTTACGTTATAATAAAGCCTCTCACATTAACTTTAGGAGTCATACAATTGATTGGTTTTTGAGAAAAGTCATGATTAGTGCTAATAAGGAAGGATTAATTGTTTCATCGACATCCTCATGGAATTGTATTGACAAGAGTCTTTCCTAGCATTGCTTTTGTGAACGGAGTGAATTCATGGAGGGTCACTATGAAGGAGGACAAAGGCCGAGGGTGAATCGGGGTATTCTTTTGCCTTTAATATGATTTCTATGAGTTTCATGGATCGTGACTATATTTTATATAGTGTTTTTAGAGTTCACCAAGATCATGTATGTGTAAGCATACCTAGAAGACTATGGTTTGAGAGGTTTTTATGTTATTGATCATAATGCTACTGATGATCTTTCCAAGATGAGATGTTTTGCAGGAAAAGGATAAATGATGATCAACCTCGAAAGATCAAAGATGTGATGATGAAGACGATGATTCGGGGATCGAGATTAAGGATAAGACTCCTTGACAGCATTATAATTGAAATCAATGAGGACATAGAAGTAAACCAAGAGATCGAGATTACATTTCAGACTTATATTTCGATTACAGTTCTATAATCATGTAATTGAGATTGTGAGTGAGAGTGTGAGTGAGAGTGTGATTGAGATTGCGAGTGTGAATGAGATTGAGAATGAGATTGGGATTCCGATTCTATGATCACATGATTGTGATTGAGACTGTGATTGAGAGTGTGAGTGTGAATGCAATTGTGATAAGCTCGGGGGTGGTTGGGAGGTTGAGGCTTCATCAAGAAGCTATTTTTGAAAGATATTGTATCGAGAAGGTTGAGGCTTCGTGCAAAAGCTATTGCTTGTATATGGAATTGTAAAGCATGAGATTCATAAGATAAGTTTTCTTTCATAAGCTTCCATTCTCTTAATTAATTTGTTCAATTTTGTGAGTACCAATTATATGATCTGATATATTTCTTTTCTTTCTGAGTGATTGGAGGAATGCTACAAGTGGTATCAGAGCGGAGTTGGATTTCGGGACAAGATGCAAGCTTGGAACAAGACGATGGAAGAGCAAGAGGAGCTTATTCAGAAACTTCTTCGAGAATTGTGCAAAGATTGAAAAGAAACCACACGGCTTCATTATGAAAGCTTATCAAGATAAGTAATTCTTCCAATATTTCTCATGTGCATAGATTATGTTTAGTATACTTCAGTTGATAAATATGATCTTAATAAAAGTTAGAATTGATTCGAACACTATCCATTGTTTCCCAACTCTGAGGACAGAGTTCTTTAAAGAGGGGAAGAATGTAATGTAGCCATCATAAGCTATCCTTTGAAAAAAAAGGAACATGTCTCGTGCATCCACCTATATGCGATTTTCATATGAAAGTATACATGCGTATGCATATTTTAGTTTAGATGTGCTCATGTAAATTTATTTGTCTCATGGAATAATAAAATGCTAGAGAGTTCCATGCAATATCGCTATGCATATAAAGGTGTGAAACCAAACATTGAGAAACAAAAGAATTGAATGAAAAGTTAAACGTAAAAATAAAACAATGAAAGGAAAAAAAAGCGGAACAGAAATCTAGGAAGAAAGTGCGGACAAAAAAAAAAATAGAGTTAAAAAGAAAACCATGCACGATCGATGCATGTGGCGCCACAAATAGAAAGCGGAGTCATCCAGAAAGACACGTGCATTGCAGCAAAAATATTAGGGACTGTTCATGTCAAAACTGGTAGCCTATATAATCTCCCATACGCTCGAGAGCTCGATTAACGTTTCTGCGTGTTCACTCTTCCAGAAAATGATGTCATAGCTCTAAGCCTATCTGCGTATAATGCGACTGAGTTTCAGAAGATCTCAGCTTATTTCTTATCTTCTGCTCCATTGCATCCCTTTCTCGTTGTCAGTTGGCGAAAAACTGAGAGAGTACGATGATCTTTTATGGGAGCAGGCGAATCACAATTCTTCTATAGAAAGTGTAACAAAGATTGGCAAAGTTTCTTTTTGGGTGCATCAGTTTCGCGTGCTGCGTTTCTGTTTACTTGCTTGTTTGTTTGGTTCTTCCTTTCTTTACTCGTATTAGGAATTGGAAGTTGGAATTTTTGTTGGCTTGGATTCCATGCTGATTAGCTCCCCGAAGGCACTCTCTCCTGGAATGTTCACATGGATCTTAGTAATGTAAATATGCAGAACTCCTATCTCGTTGTCAAAGATTTCTTATCACAGTTCTCGTTTGTAACATGGTTAATCGTTGTTGCTGCTGTAATCCTATCTGTATACATTTTTAGTCAATGGAGAAAGAAGGTATCCCTTCATTGGTTGAAAGCTGCAGCACGAGCAAAGAAGAAATCCAGAAGGAAGAGGGCTAGAACGTGGTTTTTTTTTTCCCACGTATGGGCCCGATAAATATTGAAGGGGGGTCCTACTGCTTGTTCGATTTTTTTTTAATCCGTTGGCATCTCCAGGTTCCAAGCCCTTGTCTGATATTCCCATCCCAAGGTGCATGATTTGTGGAATCAAAGCTTATGGAAGCTCCCATAGAAACGCACAGGAAGATAGCAAAAGTGTCTCCGCATATGGATCGAAGGTCTTGCATCATCAGTGGGTAGAGAACTTTGGAGACAAGGAGGGGAAATCTGAAGAACCTGTTATCTGTGCTTATTGTGACGAGCCTTGTAGTGGTTCCTTGTTTGTTCCATGTGCTATTTGGCAGTGCTTGTGGTGTCAAAGGCAAGTTCACATTGATTGTCACGCTCATTTTCCTCAGACTTGAAAAGAAATCAGACGCAGAAGGAGAGCGGTGAGAGTGATACATTTGATTCAAACCTGCTAAACATTTGATCCATAGTTAACAGATGCACAGCAAGGATTCCCAAATGGCTCGAATGAAGTAGAAAGAGACTTCGTTTGTCAACAACAATTGTGCATGGGTTGGTCAATCCTAAGAGATGAGCCATCAGGAGGAACAAACCTCTTTGCACCTATGTTTTTGGTTGGTTCTATGGACAGGGATTTTTTGGATAAATTCTATTGTGGCATGAATACGAGAACTCAAAGGAGAAAGGGATGGAGACCTCGAGACGCGCGATGTGGTCTTAACAGCACAATAAAGTCTCGGTTTAATACACTTTCATCTTGATGATGAGAGCAAGAACTACGCATGTATTTGTGAGAGCATATGTGTTTAATTGTGACTATAAGGTAGTTTAGATGTGTTTGCATGGAGACTTTATGGTTAACATATTGAATGGGTTACGACAAATTGCAGTACAAATATAGTGCTTAACTTCGATTGTCGAGCTAATTTACATCAACTCAAATTCACTTGGCTTTAGACTAGAAGATAATTACTACAACACTAATTCTATCTGTATTTGTCGCAAATACTTCGATACATGTGATAGAAGGAAATTAGTGTACGGTATCCCACATTAGCTCAAAATAGCACATATTGAGGACTTTAGCAATATTTAATGGATTTACGTTATAATAAAGCCTCTCACATTAACTTTAGGAGTCATAGAATTGATTGGTTTTCGAGAAAAGTCATGATTAGTGCTAATAAGGAAGGATTAATTGTTTCATCGACATCCTCATGGAATTGTATTGACAAGAGTCTTTCCTAGCATTGCTTTTGTGAACGGAGTGAATTCACGGAGGGTCACTATGAAGGAGGACAAAGGCTGAGGGTGAATCGGGGTATTCTTTTGCCTTTAATATGATTTCTATGAGTTTCATGGATCGTGACTATATTTTATATAGTGTTTTTAGAGTTCACCAAGATCATGTATGTGTAAGCATACCTAGAAGACTATGGTTTGAGAGGTTTTTATGTTATTGATCATAATGCTACTGATGATCTTTCCAAGATGAGATGTTTTACAGGAAAAGGATAAATGATGATCAACCTCGAAAGATCAAAGATGTGATGATGAAGATGATGATTCGGGGATCGGGATTAAGGATAAGACTCCTTGATAGAATTATTATTGAAATCAATGAGGACATAGAAGTAAACCAAGAGATCCAGATTACATTTCAGACTTATATTTCCATTACAGTTCTATAATCATGTAATTGAGATTGAGTGAGAGTTTGGGTGAGAGTGTGATTGAGATTGCGAGTGTGAATGAGATTGAGAATGAGATTGGGATTCCGATTCTATGATCACATGATTGTGATTGAGACTGTGATTGAGAGTGTGAGTGTGAATGCAATTGTGATAAGCTCGGGGGTGGTTGGGAGGTTGAGGCTTCATCAAGAAACTATTTTTGAAAGATATTGTATCGAGAAAGTTGAGGCTTCATGCAAAAGCTATTGCTTGGATATGGAATTGTAAAGCATGAGATTCATAAGATAAGTTTTCTTTCATAAGCTTCCATTCTCTTAATTAATTTGCTCAATTTTGTGAGTACCAATTATATGATCTGATATATTTCTTTTCTTTCTGAGTGATTGGAGGAATGCTACAGGTGCACACAGAGTGCCAAGAAGAATCTCAGCTTGAAAGATGATAGTAGTTAGGAGATCTTCTCTATTTGAAGTGCTAGATTTGTCAAACTAGATCGTCACCTTGATTTCTCAATTTGCTACTTCTAGGATTCACTCACCCCCTTCCTTTTACTTCAGTTTCTTTTATATCGCGGGGTTCTTAGAAAGGAAGGTATGCTAAAATAAGGGATCTTAGCTTTCGCGATTTTCCTCGAAGAAACTCTTTGTTTCAATAATTATTTTAAGTAGGCCAAGCTAAAAGACGAAGCAAGTTTCAATGTGCTTAGGCTCCCAATATTCCCAATTATGTCGAGGAAATAACACTCTTACGTCAATTACTAGCAATTAATGCTATGCAATTCTGAGCAAGCTTTTGAGATGCACATAACACTCATCTCCAAGAGATGGTTAGGAGTTTGAGGATCTTTTGCGATTGATTTTTAATTGTCTTTTAGTTTTGCAATGAAATTGTTTCATTGGAAATAAAAGCGTTGGTGGTTAATTATTTTCCCTTGGTTTCGCTAAGTTAAAGAGGTTGAAATGTTGATTCGGAATCATACATGCATTAAATATAATGTGGAAAGTACACCTGCATACTATTCTTTTTTTCCTGACAATGGATTAATACGATCTTTCAACAGATGATTTCATTTTCCAAAATTAAGTTACGTTTTCACATCCTAATGAACATCCAAATGTATACGGCTCATCAACAGCAATCAACATTTTTATTTTACCCGTAATTTCATAGGCACAAGTCTGACTACACATCTGTCGCTTTCTTTTGAAAAAGAAAATACTTGCAAGAAGAAAAAAATATTTTATTGTTTGCGTCCGAACATTCCTTACTTTTCCAAAGAAAAATGAAATAACCTACATAGTCACAAAGTTCAAAGACATGTTGTAAGAACCTAAGGTTTGTCTTCTAGCACGATATGTGTAGTCGAAAAAGGAAGAAAATAGCATTCGTACACTCATATTTTCTCATAAGCATTTTTATTAGCAATCTTTCACGCAGACTAAAAAAAAGTGCTTTTCATTAGCAGTAACAAAACAACAAATTGGTTTCATATTCGCTAATTATTGGGACTCTACAAACGTGTGCAGAAATAAAGATACTTGTCATAGGTTAAAAAAATAAGGGTTTATACTACACAATCCAGCATATCTCCTCCAACATTGTAATACCATTGTTTTCCTAAACCAAACAAATATTCCATCTTGCAATCTTCCCGAATCAATAGTAATCGAACTGTTAAATCATATTCAAGTAACATAAACAAGTTTCAAGCATGAACTTCCATAGTTAAACTTTAAGTGCGCAAACTGCAAACAAAGGTATACATAGTGGGGATCTTGAAAGGTATCACTTAAAAACAACACATTAGACAATTCAAATTACACATTGTTTAGTCTGCCACGACAAAGGCTATCCTCACGAATTCTTTACTGAAGAACTATTTTTGGGTGATGAATTTCATGTTCGGCACGAAGTGGTAAAAAGAGTCTCATTGGATATGTGAACCGACACAAGGCAAACCATCTCATTTCATCATTATAATCATATTAGCTCCGTTCAAATTGCAAAGGCCCTAAATTATGACTCAAATGAGCAAGCATGAGCGGAACCAATTATTTGAAATTAAAGGAGACACTGACAGCATAAGTCGCAAAGGATGACATACACACTTTGAAATCAAGTAGAACAACTCAAACAAATTTAGAGCACCTGGTTCTCAACAACAGCTTGTGTTTCCTTGCCTAGCTTTCTCCTTCCTTCATGTGCCGCACACCATAACCATACATAGCAGCATGAACAGTGATACCTCGGACGTGTTGAATCACTTCTCATATTCATCACCATCTTTGCTTGGTTTTTGCTTAAGTATTATGTCCATCAAGCGCCGTCAAGCCATCATCTCAAGTTCTCTGCATCCGTGTCTTTTTCTTCCTTCCGTCAGCCATTGTAGAGCGCTTAGCGCACTTATCATCACCGTGATATCAGGCCCATGGCGATCTCCTCAAAGCTTCCTAGTAGCTTCTGTCGCTACCACTAGCATTGGCATGCTCAAGCCCTCTGTGTTGTTCCTAAACTCCAAAGATTGAGACTTCAGATACTTCCTCTCCGAACAACAAGCACCGTCCTTCGATGCGCTCCTCCTTAGCAGCCGATAGCAGGGAAAAAACGCTTCACTCTTTGTCCTTCATAAGTCCTACAGTACTGCCCTTCCACGTGTGAAATAAAGGGGCATACCCCCACACTCTTCTGACAGACCGCCTGCACGGAGAAACGGGTTGAACGGCCTTTGGCGGATTATGTGATGCATTTGCAGATAAAAACGGAGAGAATAAAACAAAGGTGGCTTCGCCTCAAGTCACACACTTTATCAATATATATAATTTTAGTATGCAGTCACTGACAAGGATAACAGCCCTTCCTTTTCTGCTGTACGTGCACACCTCTCTGATGCCTTTCCCTTTTTTCTTGTGGGGTTGAGAAGCATCATATATGTTTATAGTGGGTTGTGTGAGAGAAATGATCCCTGCAATTTTCCTTTGGTTTTGCACTTCTGGCTTTGTCAAGTATGATTAAAAAAGTCCTCGCCTATTTTAACATTATTAAGATCCTAATCAGCAATTTTGCACATCCTTATTTTTCAAGTCAGCTGGAGTAGAAGCTTCTAATCTTCCATGTGATCCATCAATGGTTCTCTTGAGTAATTTTGATGTGCTTGACCCAAAGATCCTGGAACCCTATGTGCGCTTGTATGTGAACCATCTATAGGTGTATGAAAATGAGATCCTTTACCATGGACAACCATATCTTGTGCTAGTAGATCTTTGGATCGAATTGTTTGCACAGGCTGCTAGTGCGCTAGAGGAGGTATGGATGACCCCATGATTGGTCTTCCATCTTAAAACTTTTTATCAAATTCTGGCACACTTTGAGAAGCTTTCTGAGTATTAACACCTTGCTTCATATATTTTGAGGAGAGGTTCGGATTCTCAAGTCTAGATCCCTTTACTTCTGTTTCAATTATTCTATGACAAGTAATATTTTGTGCTCTGTTATGAAGATTCTTCTAGTTTTCTTGGTTAAGAGATGATTCCATGATAGAATTCTTGAGACCAAGCATAAACCCCTCTTTATCAACTCGAGCATTTTCAAAGACTACGCTGTAAGAGAGATCCTCATTGCCATCCCATTCACCAAATTTGGGAACAACTGGTTCATGTTGCGGCATAGCCACTGCACCAAAGAGATGTAGGCTATATAGAAGATGAGGTCTACTGCCTAACATCTTGCCAAATATCATTCTCTGCATTTGTAGCTTGTTCAAAGGTGGAGGAAGTGGACTTCCTGATTCTCTTACTCGAGGTCACTATTCATAAACTTTAGATCTGCCTCCCTCTGACTTCTTCTGAGCTCGTCCTACGTGCCAATCTTTGTCATTGGATCTTTTACCATCCAAGCCCTCAACTGCCTTTGCAGCATCATCTCCAATCTTCTATGACAGCCCCCTTTTTTGACCAAGAAGTTGTCGTGTTACTTCCAAATACTTCTCATCAATCATCAAATCCACTCTTCAAGTACCTGAAATCAAACATATTTTCCTGCCAAATAGAACCACATTAGTGCATCAAAACCAACCATTTTCATAGCTAACATACTCCCCTCTTCTTATTTGCGAAGTCATCCTCAACGAGCCAATTAGCACCTGCACTCAAACCATTCAAGTCATCGACAATATATCAATGCAAATTCACGTACCTCATACTTATTTTATTTCTTTCCACTGGCATACCTGCAACCACACTAAATCAACTTCCATTAGTCATCAAAGATCAGTTACTTCACTTACCAACTTCGTCCATTTTCTCACATCTTCACAAGAGCAAACACACATCAGGAAATCACATCACACATCGTCGTCATACATGCAAGCTCGTCACAACCCATATGCATACGAGCAGAAGACATGTCCACATTCCCTCTCGTCACTCTTCTCGAATATTCATTCAACGCGTCACGAATCTCTATTCCACATGCATACTCAAATCACTTTCCACACACACCATCAAAAACCATTCCCCACTTCTGTTTTTGATACTCGTAACTCTTCCCAATCACACGATCGCTTCCTTGATTCCTTTTTCTCATTTCTAACCGAGTTCTCTCGCCGACTTTTCATTCCCCTTCTACCTAGGGTTTCCACTACCCGCTTTCTTTTTCATCGACTCTTTGCCCCTTTTTTTTTCCTCTTTTGCGTTTCAACTAAATTCCATGCTATGTCACCACCACACCTCCTGAATTGATGGACACATGGCAAAGACCACTCAAGCCTAACGCGAGCTCACTCCGACAAGATCGCTCATCGTCGATGCGATTCCAAACTTCCCAAGCAGTTGCACAACCTAAGAGCCAAAATGAGCACCTCTCGAAAGTTTGCAGACGAACAAAGCAACTAGCACGATTGGATTCCTCAAGTCCAAGCTTTCCACAGACACGTCGCAGCCAAACCCTAGCCGAGCTTAAGCTTCGATTCAACATGCCTTATCAAGAGTCCACACATTCCCAGCTCCCCACAACACAGACACATATTCCCATCTGAGCATCATGCTCTCTCACCTCTCTTTTGTCTCCCCTCGAGCGAGGAATTTTTCTCATCATTTTTTTCACATTTTTCTTCTTTTTTTTTTCACCATTTTTCCATATATTTACTCACACTTGTTGGCCTACGCCGAAGCTGGATGCGACTCGTGGACTCGACCACCCGATCGAGTTTGTTCCACCCATCTACCAACCCAACGTAGTGCGCGACACACATACAGCTAGCCCTATGCGAAACCGACGTCGGTTCATGGCTTTGACCACCCAGCCAAAGTGGGTCCACCCACCTATCGGCCCACATAGGCGCGTAGCCACACGCACACATACACATACACATATATTTTTTTCCTTTTTTTTTCATTCCCGCATCTCGAAAATTAGGAGACAAAAGAAAGGATCTTTTCCCAGCCATCTCGATCACGACACACACATATAAACTCCCCCCGTGGACATCCCGATGAGACACCCCTCCTGTCTGCCGCTACTCAAGCTGAAATCTGGCCACTAATGCCATGGTCAACTTTTCTTCTCGAAACCCACACCCGCTAACTACCTTGCCAACCTGAAAACCCCAAAAAATGCCACTTCAGTCCTAAGCATACAACAGACTTGATCCCCCCGTCCTCACATCTCTGACTCACAATCCGCAAAGCAAACCATAGTCAGACTCAAGTCGTCCTCACCGACATCCATCGCCTCGTCTATCTCTTTTTCATCTCCACCCTCTGCCTCACAGAGCTTCCACCTGACCCGACAAATGACCTGGAAAATTACCATTGCTCGTTGTGCTCCTCAATGATTCAAGCCTCGCCGCTAAGTCCCTTAATCCTTGTTTGTTGTAATCAATATCGCTCTGGTATTGGAACAGGTCACAATCGATGCTTCGAAATCGACTCCATATTTGCTCCATCTCTTTATCCTCTCTCACCCTTTTTGCAGATCCGAGGGGAATATCCTCCCTCTTCTCAACTCGAACGGTCAACTTCTCGACTTCCTCTCTAATCGATCTTTCCTCCCAAATCCTATTCATATTTTCTTCATCCAGATCATCTACCTTCTTCGACAATTCATTCTTTGTTCTTTCTAACTTCGTTCCAAACGCATCCAACTTACCCAGCATGGCTTTCAGCTCTCCTTCCATTTTTCCTACTTTCCAATCCTCTACCTCTCCTCTTGTCTTGTCGTCTTTTTGATTCATCCACCTACCGAGCTTGCTACTTAGCTTTGCATTCTCTTTTTCTACCCGTCCAACTTTCTCATCACTCTCTGCTTGGGCACTTTTCATTCTTTCTAACTATAGGTGGAACTCCTCACATGCCTTACCCGCTTGATCACTATATCGACGGATTATGCTTTGTACCTTCTCAATTTCATGCTCCATTCGTTCGACTCTCCTCATCAGGTCATTCCTATCTCTTGTGGGCTCTTCTTCGATCATGACATGGTAGCAGTCTATCATTACCCGACCAGTTCTAATGTCCAAGACTTCTTTTCTCATTTGCTTTCCCCTTCTAACCCCGCTTCCATGCTGAAGTGTTTGGATTTGTCTTTTTAAGTTGTTGTTTTCCCCCTTTAACTCTTTATTCTCACTTTCCACCAATCGCATTTGCTTTTTCCAATTTCCTAGGACTTGTGCCATTTTCACTTGATTTTCCTCTATTCTCTCCATCTTGACCTTATCACCATCCCGCTCCGCATGCAGCCAATTGACTTGACATTCCAGGCTCTTCACAAGTTCTACCAAGCCTTGGTCCGGAGATCCAGTGTCCTTGCTCTCACTTGCTTTTGCGGTTTCTGTCGACGAAGTAACTCCGCTCTTGTCAACCTCCACATATAGAGAAGGTACACACGTATCAGGTCCATTTGTTGCAACCTTTCCAACAATCACTTCTTTTGAGCTACACATATGCTCACATAACCGCTTTTTCCCGCAGTCCGCACATGTGGGGACAAAATCCAACGGGGTGCATACGCGAGGGCAATATTTTACTATATGCCCCACCTCCTTGCAACACCAGCATCTAACATAATTTGATATCGGGCCAAATCGCCACCCTCCGTTCACATGACGTCTCATGGTTGGATGAAAATATATCAATCTCCTATTTTGCCCAGAATTCTTTTGCCTCATGTTGGTCTTCTCAA
This sequence comes from Ceratopteris richardii, assembly GCA_020310875.1. Taxonomy (NCBI): domain Eukaryota; kingdom Viridiplantae; phylum Streptophyta; class Polypodiopsida; order Polypodiales; family Pteridaceae; genus Ceratopteris; species Ceratopteris richardii. The sequence goes on from MU260274.1 coordinate 154,150, forward strand.
AACCACAGGCTTGCCTTTGTTGAGCCATTTCTTTAATGAAAATCAAAGCAGACTTGGGATTAACTTGGCTGTGCCACACAATTGGGGCACCAAGCGAACTTGTAGCACTCTCTATGAGATGTGCTAAGCCAATTCCCGGCAGACGCACCAAAATGTTTCACTCTCAGTCCAAGGGAAAGTGCCTATACACAATGATGTTTTACCTAACTCTCCTGATACTAGGTCAATTTTGGTTTCCCCTAAGTCCACAATTTCACTCCAAAGTTTTGATGGAGGAGGCAAGAAAACGCATGTGCGATTGGATATCCACCTCCAGTGGTCACTTCCTGTAACCTCCCTTTCTTCACTCAACCCCCTCCTTTCACGTTGGGTTCACGTATGTGGTCGGGTTCACGTGTGCTTAGGGGTGCACATAGAGTGCCAAGAAGAATCTTAGCTTGAAAGATGATAGTAGTTAGGAGATCTTCTCTATTTGAAGTGCTAGATTTGTCAAACTAGATCGTCACCTTGATTTCTCAATTTGCTACTTCTAGGATTCACTCACCCCCTTCCTTTTACTTCAATTTCTTTTATATCGCGGGGTTCTTAGAAAGGAAGGTGCGCTAAAATAAGGGGATCTTAGCTTTTGCAATTTTCCTCGAAGAAACTCTTTGTTTCAATAATTATTTTAAGTAGGCCAAGCTAAAAGACGAAGCAAGTTTCAATGTGCTTAGGCTCCCAATATTCCCAATTATGTCGAGGAAATAACACTCTTACGTCAATTACTAGCAATTAATGCTATGCAATTCTGAGCAAGCTTTTGAGATGCACATAACACTCATCTCCAAGAGATGGTTAGGAGTTTGAGGATCTTTGTCGATTGATTTTTAATTGTGTCTCTTAGTTTTGCAATGAAATTGTTTCATTGGAAATAAAAGAGTTGGTGGTTAATTATTTTCCCTTGGTTTCACTAAGTTAAAGAGGTTGAAATGTTGATTCGGAATCATACATGCATTAAATATAATGTGGAAAGTACACCTGCATACTATTCTTTTTTTCCTGACGATGGATTAATACAATCTTTCAACAGATGATTTCATTTTCCAAAATTAAGTTATGTTTTCACATGCTGATGAATATCCAAATGTATACGGCTCATCAACAGCAATCAACATTTTTATTTTACCCGTAATTTCATAGGCACAAGTCTGACTACACATATGTCGCTTTCTTTTGAAAAAGAAAATACTTGCAAGAAGAAAAAAATATTTTATTGTTTGCGTCCGAACATTCCTTACTTTTCCAAAGAGAAATGAAATAACCTACATAGTCAGAAAGTTCAAAGTCATGTTGTAAGAACCTAAGGTTTGTCTTCTAGCATGATATGTGCAGTCGAAAAAGGAAGAAAATAGCATTCGTACACTAATATTTTCTCATAAGCATTTTTATTTGCAACCTTTCACGCAGACTAAAAAAAAGTGTTTTTCATTAGCAGTAACAAAACAACAAATTGGTTTCATATTCGCTAATGATTGGGACTCTACAAACATGCGCAGAAATAAAGATACTTGTCATAGGTTAAAAAAATAAGGGTTTATACTACACAATCCAGCATATCTCCTCCAACATTGTAATACCATTGTTTTCCTAAACCAAACAAATATTCCATCTTGCAGTCTTCCCGAATCAATAGTTCTGTTACAAGCAAACTGTTAAATCATATTCAAGTAACATAAACAAGTTTCAAGCATGAACTTCCATAGTTAAACTTTAAGTGCGCAAACTGCAAACAAAGGTATACAGAGTGGGGATCTTGAAAGGTATCAATTAAAAACAACACATTAGACAATTCAAATTACACATTGTTCCTTCTGCCATGACAAAGGCTATGCTCACGAATTCTTTACTGAAGAACTGTTTCTAGGTGATGAATTTCATGTTCGGCACGAAGTGGTAAAAAGAGTCTCATTGGATATGTGAACCGACACAAGGCAAACCATCTCATTTCATCATTATAATCATATTAGCTCCATTCAAACTGCAAAGGCCCTAAATTATGACTCGGATGAGCAAGGATGAGCGGGACCAATTATTTGAAATTAAAGGAGACACTGACAGCATAAGTCGCAAAGGATGACATACACACTTTGAAATCAAGTAGAACAACTCAAACAAATTCAGAGCACCTGGTTCTCAACAGCAGCTTGTGTTTCCTTGCCTAGCTTTCTCCTTCCTTCATGCGCCGCACACCATCACCATACATAGCAGCATGAACAGTGATACCTCCGTCGTGTTGAATCACTTTTCATATTCATCGCCATCTTTGCTTGGTTTTTGCTTAAGTATTATGTCCATCAAGCGCCGTCAAGCCATCATCTCAAGTTCTCTGCATCTGCATCTTTTTCTTCCTTCCGTCAGCCATTGTAGAGCACTTAGCGCACTTATCATCACCGTGGTATCAGGCCCATGGTGATCTCTTCAAAGCTTCCCAGCAGCTTCTGTCGCTTTCACTAGCATTGGCATGCTCAAGCCCTCTGTGCTATTCCTAAACTCCAAAGACTGAGACTTCAGATACTTCCTCTCCGAACAACAAGCACCGTCCTTCGATGCGCTCCTCCTCAGCAGCCGATGGCGGGGAAAAAACGCTTCACTCTTTGTCCTTCATAACTCCTACAGTACTGCCCTTCCACGTGTGAAATAAAGGGGCATACCCCCACACTCTTCTGACAAACCGCCTGCAAGGAGAAACGGGTTGAACGGCCTTTGGCGGATTATGTGATGCATTTGCAGATAAAAACGGAGAGAATAAAACAAAGGTGGCTTGGTCTCAAGTCACACACTTTATCAATATATATAATTTTAGTATGCAGTCACTGACAAGGATAACGGCCCTTCCTTTTCTGCTGTACGTGCACACCTCTCTGATGCCTTTCCCTTTTTTCTTGTGTGGTTGAGAAGCATCATATATGTTTATAGTGGGTTGTGTGAGAGAAACGATCCCTGCAATTTTCCTTTGGTTTTGCACTGTTGGAGATAAACGTGTGCGGAAGCACGCGAACAGCACTGTCAAGGAAGAAGAAGAAGCTTGGAGCACAAACACACAATACTGAATGTATTACTAGAGAATGTACAAAGATAAGTAGCCCATTAGGGAAATAGGCGTATATACAAGCCGCGGGAAAAAAACCTCCTAAAGAGGGAAAAAAGTGCCCCGGCGGTCCTAGTGTGTTCACACACATCACTACCTAAATATATCAACAAATCCCCCCTGGGAGTGATGCGGTGAACAAGGAGCTGGCACTCATGTATAAGGAAGTGCCAAGCTATGTGGAAATCACTCCACAAAAGGAAGTAAGCCCAAAGCTTTGCGGAAAGCTTCAAACTTCTCCCTAGGCAGAGCCTTCGTGAAAAGGTCTGCAATGTTCTCTTGCGTGGGCACATATGCCAAGCTGATCTCCCCAGCAAAGAACCTCTCCCTGACATAGTGATAATGCACCTCAATGTGCTTAGTGCGAGCATGGAACACAGGGTTCCTCGCAACTGCCAATGCGCTCTGACTGTCAGTGAAGATGGTGGTGGCAGAAGACTGGCCAACACCCAAATCAACCATAAGGCGTTTGAGCCACACACACTCAGCAGTCGTTGTGAAAGCTGCCCTATACTCAGCCTCACAACTGGAAGTGGCCACAGTAGGCTGCTTCTTGCTCAACCAAGATATACATGAGCTACCAAGCATGAAGCAAAAACCAGTGGTGGACACACGCGTCATAGCAACCAGCCCAATCTGAGTCAGAAAAAGCATGCAAATCTAGCGGTAGTGATCCCCCCTTGGGATAAAACAACCCAAGTAGCCGAGTACCACTCAAGTAGCGAAAGATGCGCTTAACCGCCTTCCAATGTGTGACTCCTGGGCAATGCATAAACCTGCTCATCTGTGAGACAGCAAACTGAATATCTGGCCGAGTAATGCATAAGTAAATCAAGCATCCAACAGCCTGCTGATAGAGAACAGCATCAAATGCATCTCCAACATCATGAAGACTCAATCGTAAACCTATCTCCATAGGAGTGGCAATAGGCTTACAGTCTTCAAGGCCAAAACGCTGCAAAAATGTGTCAATATATTGCATTTGACACAAAGCCATTCCACCATCAACTTGCATAAACTGAATGCCCAAATAGTGATGCAAATGCCCCAAATCAGACATCTCAAATGAGGCATGCAAATCAGCCTTGAAATCAGCAATATGCTTCTCAATAGGACCAGTGAGCAGCATGTCATCAACATAGACAACAATGATCAGAAGCACATCATTAGCACGCTTAACATATAGGGTGCTTTCAGTTGGACTGTTCACAAAACCTTGTGCAACCAGATAGGCATGTATCTTCTCATACCAAGCACGTGGTGCTTGCTTTAAACCATATAATGCCTTCTTTAACCTGCACACGTGGTTTTCATGCCCTTTCTGCACAAAGCCACGGGGCTGAAAGACATATACTTCTTCATGTAAGTCACCATTCAGAAATGTTGTTTTAATGTCCAACTGATGTACATTCCAACCATGATGGGCTGCAAGTGCACAAATGCTCCGAACAATAGTCATACGGCATGTAGGTGCAAAGGTCTCATCAAAATCAATGCCTCTTTCCTGTGCATAACCCTTTGCAACAAGCCTAGCCTTATACCTGTCAACTGTACCATCAGGTTTACGCTTCAGCTTGTATACCCACTTAGTGCCAATGGCCTTCTTGCCAGGAGGCAAGTCACATAAAGACCATGTACCATTCTTCATTATAGCATCATATTCAGATTGCATGGCAGCCATCCAATTTTTTGAATTTTGTGCTTCATCAAAAGAAACAGGCTCATTCTTATCACAGAGACTAGACGCAGCCATAGCATAGCAATCTTATGCAAAGAAGGCACTATGAGAGCCTGAATGAGTACGATATGACAAAGGTGCATCTAATTTGCTATCACGCAAAGTCTGCACCAGCCATTTTGGCATAGTTTTTGCCTGCTCAATATCAGCTCTCTCATCAACAAGTGCATCATGTAAATCTGCATCAGAAATAGAATGATCTGCATCAGAAATAGAATGATCTGCATCATCATATGAAACCTGCAAGGGCTGAGAAGTTGCCTCATTAGGACCAGCACTAGATTGTCCACCTGTAAAAAGAGGCATCAACGTCACACATGTCTTTGGAGCTAACAGATGTCTCCTTTGTACATGAAAGCAATGGCTGAATAGCATCTTCCACAAAGACAACATCACGGCTAACCAGAATGCGTTTAGTCTGTGGATGATACAGACGATAGCCTTTACTTTCAGAACTGTACCCAACAAAAATACATTTTACTGCCTTATCATCCAATTTTCTGCGATGTTGTTCAGGCACTAATGCATATGCCAAACAACCAAAAACACGCAGATGAGCAACAGATGGCTTGCGGTCATGTCAAGCCTCATATGGAGTGATAGACTGCAACGCTTTAGTGGGACACCTGTTCAGTACATATGCTACACACATGATAGCCTCAAGCCAGAAACTATGTGGTAAAGCCTGACTTTTGACCATGCACCTCGCCATCTCCATGAGTGACCTGTTCTTTCGTTCAGCAACTCCATTCTGTTGAGGTGTATACGGCACTGTACACTGGTGTTTTATCCCACGTTCAGCTAGAAATGCATTAAAATCTGAAGACATATATTCCCCCCCTCGATCAGAACGGAGGGTGCCCATTTTACATGCTAACAGATTTTCAGCCAAAACCAAAAACTGTTTGAAGCACATGAACACTTCGGACTTTGCTTTGAGTGGATATACCCATGCATGCCTGGAAAAATCATCAATGAAAGTCACGAAGTAAAGGTAATTTCCAAAAGAGGGTGTCTGCATAGGACCACAGACATCACTATGTACAAGCTGCAATTTCTGCATAGCCCGAACTGAACCATCTTTTGGAAAGGAAGAACGCTGCATTTTGCCCAAAATACAGCCTTCACAAACATGTTTTCTAGGAGCCTCAAGTTTGGGCAAAGAGGACACCATTTCAGATTTCTGCAGGCGTAGCAAACTAGCAAAATTCAGATGACCAAAGCATGCATGCCAAAGCTTTGCATCTGACATAGCCTAAGAATCATGAATTGCACATGTCGACTCATTCACAGATCTTTCATAGTCTATGAGCTTATACAGCCCACGACATAAAATGCCAGAAGCAATAATCACATCACCATTCGAGAGATCATGGATTGTACACCTGTCATCAACGAATTTCACAACCAAGCCAATCTTGGCTAATGCAGAAACTGATAACAGGTTCTTTTTTATCCCTGGCACAAATAAAGCATCTGACAAAGTGAAAGAACTACCATCAGCAGTAGTCAGAATGATCTTACCAACTCCCATAACAGGATAAGAGGAGTTATTGGCGCATGTGATAGTATTCCCTGTAGGGGTAGGCTCGAGTGAAGAGAAGAAACTACACTGCGAGGTAATATGTTTGGTCGCCCCACTATCAAAGTACCAAACATCTGAGTCTACTGCAGACATGCACTGATCATGAGAAGATGGGTCAAAACTGAAGACAATAGTAAATGCCCATTCTTCTTCCTGCACAAGATTTGCAGACTCTGTTTTTGGTGTAGAGGCCTCTGCAACAACCATTCCAGCCTCTTTCTTCTTTGCCTCTTTAGCAGCCAGTTTTGGACAGTTCTTTATGATATGATCATTTCCTTTACAGTACTTGCAAAACAATTTCTGCATTTCTGATTTCTTCTCATCTTTATCCTGGTTCTTCGATTGTGCAGCATTTGCAGATTTGTGCTTACTAGTAGAAGAGCTCCATTTTCCTTTGCCCTTCTGACTAGCCAGGAAAGCTTGATCTGCAACATGCATAATGGACCTGTTCTGCCTGGATTGATCTTCCTGCAACAGAACAGAGACTAACTCCTCAAATGACAAGGCATTTGGATTGCCTTTCATCATCAACCGAAGAGTAGAAGCAAAACTCTTATATGAATCAGGAAGACCATTCAGAACGGTCTGCACAAGTGAGCTATCTGGTATAACCTCATCAGCAGAAATCAACTGTTCCTTCAAATTATTGATCTTTGTTAAGAAATTGTCCATAGAATCACCTTCATTCATGTGCTCACTCTCCAACTATTTTCGGAGGTAAGCAACACGAGCCTCATTCCTAGCCTGCTACAAAGTGGTAAGTGTATCCCAAGCATCCTTTGCTGTTCTACAAGAGCGAATGTGAGGAATAATGGCACGTTTGACAGACAAAGCTATCAATGCATGTGCCTGGGCATCTCTGCCATCCCAGCGAATCTGCTCTGTAGTAGGTGCAACAAAAACAGCAGCACAAACAGGAATCTGCGGAATATCATCTTCGATACCATCTTCATCAGCTCTAGCACCTGTATTTGCAGTACCTGTCGTTACAGGTGTAACAAGACGTCTTTCAACACCCTGCACAATGTTCCACAATCCTTTTGCAACCAGTACATGTCGCATCATATAAGCCCATAATGGGTAGTTGGTACCATCCAACTTATCCTCAACAGCCAACATACGGAATACATCACTGCTTTTAGCCATGGCCGGTGACTAAAATACCTTGATGCAGAAAATTGATTGTGTCTCAAAAAGTTGAACGGAACTGCCCAGACGAGTTCTGCTAGACCTGTAGCAGACTTTGAGACGCTTAAACTGGCGAACAGAATTTGGTATATACCTTTGGCACAAAAGGAAGAAATAGCCTGCACAAGCGCTGTGATAGTGCGTTCGGAGGCCGAAATGAGCTCAGATCGCGATTTCGGCACCACAAAGCAAAGCCGTTTTGATCTCGGAAACACCCTGAGTATGCTCACCAAATTTCGTGCGAATCTGAGACTGCAAACGGAGGAGTGTCGAGGGCGCCCTAGAAGAACCGACAACTTGCTCTGATACCAATTGTTGGAGATAAACGTCTACGGAAGCACGCGAACAGCACAAGGAAGAAGAAGAAGCTTGGAGCACAAACACACAATACTGAATGTATTACTAGAGAATGTACAAAGATAAGTAGCCCATTAGGGCAATAGGCGTATATACAAGCCGGGGGAAAAAAACCTCCTAAAGAGGGAAAAAAGTGCCCCGGCGGTCCTAGTGTGTTCACACACATCACTACCTAAATATATCAACATGCACTTCTGGCTTTGTCAAATATGATTAAAAAATTCCTCGACTGTTTTAACATTATTAAGATCCTAATCAGCAATTTTGGCACATCCATATTTTTCAGGTCAGCTGCAGTAGAAGCTTCTAATCTTCCATCAATGGTTCTCTTGAGTAATTTTGATGTGCTTGACCCAAAGATCCTGGAACCCTATGTGCGCTTGTATGTGAACCATCTATAGGTGTATGAAAATGAGATCCTTTACCATGGACAACCATATCTTGTGCTAGTAGATCTTTGGATCGAATTGTTTGCACAGGCTGCTAGTGCGCTAGAGGAGGTATGGATGACCCCATGATTGGTCTTCCATCTTAAAACTTTTTATCAAATTCTGGCACACTTTGAGAAGCTTTCTGAGTATTAACACCTTGCTTCATATGTTTTGAGGAGAGGTTCGGATTCTCAAGTCTAGATCCCTTTACTTCTATTTCAATTATTCTACGACAAGTAATATTTTGTGCTCTGTTATGAAGATTCTTGTAGTTTTCTTGGTTAAGAGATGATTCCATGATAGAATTCTTGAGACCAAGCATAAACCCCTCTTTATCAACTCGAGCATTTTCAAAGACTACACTGTAAGAGAGATCCTCATTGCCATCCCATTCACCAAATTTGGGAACAGCTGGTTCATGTTGCGGCATAGCCACTGCACCAAAGAGATGTAGGCTATATAGAAGATGAGGTCTGCTGCCTAACATCTTGCCAAATATCATTCTCTGCATTTGTAGGTTGTTCAAAGGTGGAGGAAGTGGACTTCCTGATTCTCTTACTCGAGGTCACTATTCCATAAACTTTAGATCTGCCTCCCTCTGACTTCTTCTGAGCTCGTCCTACGTACCAATCTTTGTCATTGGATCTTTTACCATTCAAGCCCTCAACTGCCTTTGCAGCATCATCTCCAATCTTCTATGACAGCCCCCTTTTTTGACCAAGAAGTTGTCGTGTTACTTCCAAATACTTCTCATCAATCATCAAATCCACTCTTCAAGTACCTGAAATCAAACATATTTTCCTGCCAAATAGAACCACATTAGTGCATCAAAACCAACCATTTTCTGAGCTAACATACTCCCCTCTTCTTATTTGCGAAGTCGTCTTGGACGAGCCAATTAGCACCTGCACTCAAACCATTCAAGTCATTGACAATATATCAATGCAAATTCACGTACCTCATACTTATTTTATTTCTTTCCACTGGCATACCTGCAACCACACTAAATAAACTTCCATTAGTCATCAAAGATCAGTTACTTCACTTACCAACTTCGTCCATTTTCTCACATCTTCACCGCCATGTCCACCTGTCTACAAACTTCGTCAAAACATTAGAACCTTTCTTCATCAAATCACAATAACATTTACAACCAAAATGGAAAGAGCAAACACACATCAGGAAATCACATCACACATCGTCGTCATACATGCAAGCTCGTCACAACCCATATGCATACGAGCAGAAGACATGTCCACATTCCCTCTCGTCACTCTTCTCGACTATTCGTTCAACGCGTCACGAATCTCTATTCCACATGCATACTCAAATCACTTTCCACACACACCATCAAAAACCATTCCCCACTTCTGTTTTTGATACTCGTAACTCTTCCCAATCACACGATCGCTTCCTTGATTCCTTTTTCTCATTTCTAACCGAGTTCTCTCGCCGACTTTTCATTCCCCTTCTACCTAGGGTTTCCACTACCCGCTTTCTTTTTCATCGACTCTTTGCCCCTTTTTTTTTTCCTCTTTTGCTTTTCAACTAAATTCCATGCTATGTCACCACCACACCTCCTGAATTGATGGACACATGGCAAAGACCACTCAAGCCTAACGCGAGCTCACTCTGACAAGATTGCTCATCTTCGATGCGATTCCAAACTTCCCAAGCAGTTGCACAACCTAAGAGCCAAAATGAGCACCTCTCGAAAGTTTGCAGACGAACAAAGCAACTAGCACGATTGGATTCCTCAAGTCCAAGCTTTCCACAGACACGTCGCAGCCAAACCCTAGCCGAGCTTAAGCTTCGATTCAACATGCCTTATCAAGAGTCCACACATTCCCAGCTCCCCACAACACAGAAACATATTCCCATCTGAGCATCATGCTCTCTCACCTCTCTTTTGTCTCCCCTCGAGCGAGGAATTTTTCTCATCATTTTTTTCACATTTTTCTTCTTTTTTTTTTCACCATTTTTCCATATATTTACTCACACTTGTCGGCCTATGCCGAAGCTGGATGCGACTCGTGGACTCGACCACCCGATCAAGTTTGTTCCACCCATCTACTAACCCAATGCAGCACGCGACACACATACAGCTAGCCCTATGCGAAACCGACGTCGGTTCATGGCTTTGACCACCCGGCCAAAGTGGGTCCACCCACCTATCGGCCCACATGGGCGCGTAACCACACGCACACATACACATACATATATTTTTTTTCCTTTTTTTTTCATTCTCGCATCTCGAGAATTAGGAGACAAAAGAAAGGATCTTTTCCCAACCATCCCGATCACGACACACACATATAAACTCCCCCCGTGGACATCCCGATGAGACACCCCTCCTGTCTGTCGCTACTCAAGCTGAAATCTGGCCACTAATGCCATGGTCAACTTTTCTTCTCGAAACCCGCACCCGCTAACTACCTTGCCGACCTAGAAACCCCAAAAAATGCCACTTCAGTCCTAAGCATACAAGAGACTTGATCCGCCCGTCCTCACATCTCTGACTCGCAATCCGCAAAGCAAACCATAGTCAGACTCAAGCCGTCCTCACCGACATCCATCGCCTCGTCTATCTCTTTTTCATCTCCACCCTCTGCCTCGTAGAGCTTCCACCTGACCCGAAAAATGACCTAGAAAATTACCATTGCTCGTTGTGCTCCTCAATGATTCAAGCCTCGCCGCTAAGTCCCTTAATCCTTGTTTGTTGTAATCAATATCGCTCTGGTATTGGAACAGGTCACAATCGATGCTTCGGAATCGATTCCATATTTGCTCCATCTCTTTATCCTCTCTCACCCTTTTTGCAGATCCGAGGGGAATATCCTCCCTCTTCTCAACTCGAACGGTCAACTTCTCGACTTCCTCTCTAATCGATCTTTCCTCCCAAATCCTATTCATATTTTCTTCATCCAAATCATCTACCTTCTTCGACAATTCATTCTTCGTTCTTTCTAACTTCGTTCCAAACGCATCCAACTTACCCAGCATGGCTTCCAGCTCTCCTTCCATTTTTCATACTTTCCAATCCTCTACCTCTCCTCTTGTCTTGTCGTCTTTCCGATTCATCCACCTACCGAGCTTGCTACTTAGCTTTGCATTCTCTTTTTCTACCCGTCCAACTTTCTCATCACTCTCTGCTTGGGCACTTTTCATTCTTTCTAACTCTAGGTGGAACTCCTCACATGCCTTACCCGCTTGATCACTATATTGATGGATCATGCTTTGTACCTTCTCAATTTCATGCTCCATTCGTTCGACTCTCCTCATCAGGTCATTCCTATCTCTTGCGGGCTCTTCTTCGATCATGACATGGTAGCAGTCTATCATTACCCGACCAGTTCTAATGTCCAAGACTTCTTTTCTCATTTGCTTTCCCCTTCTAACCCCGCTTCCATGCTGAAGTGTTTGGATTTGTCTTTTTAAGTTGTTGTTTTGCCCCTTTAACTCCTTATTCTCACTTTCCACCAATCGCATTTGCTTTTTCCAAGTTCTACCAAGCCTTGGTCTGGAGATCCAGTGTCCTTGCTCTCACTTGCTCTTGTGGTTTCTGTCAACGAAGTAACTCCGCTCTTGTCAACCTCCACATATAGAGAAGGTACACACCTATCAGGTCCATTTGTTGCAACCTTTCCAAAAATCACTTCTTTTGAGCTACACATATGCTCACATAACCGCTTTTTCCCGCAGTCCGCACATGTGGGGACAAAATCCAACGGGGTGCATATGCGAGGGCAATATTTTGCTATATGCCCCACCTCCTCGCAACACCAGCATCTAACATAATTTGATATCGGGCCAAATCGCCACCCTCCGTTCACATGACGTCTCATGGTCGGATGAAAATATATCCATCTCCTATTTTGCCCAGAATTCTTTTGCCTCATGTTGGTCTTCTCAAAACCACAGGCTTGCCTTTGTTGAGCCATTTCTTTAATGAAAATCAAAGCAGACTTGGGATCAACTTGGTTGTGCCACATGATTGGGGCACCAAGAGAACTCGTAGTACTCTCTATGAGATGTGCTAAGCTAATTCCCGGCAGACGCACCAAAATGTTTCACTCTCAGTCCAAGGGAAAGTGCCTATACACAATGATGTTTTACCCAACTCTCCTGATACTAGGTCAATTTTGGTTTCCCCTAAGTCCACAATTTCACTCCAAAGTTTTGATGGAGGAGGCGAGAAAACGCATGCGCGATTGGATATCCACCTCCAGTGGTCACTTCTTGTAACCTCCCTTTCTTCACTCAACCCCCTCCTTTCACATCGGGTTCACGTATGTGGTCGGGTTCACGTGTGCTTAGGGGTGCACACAGAGTGCCAAGAAGAATCTTAGCTTGAAAGATGATAGTAGTTAGGAGATCTTCTCTATTTGAAGTGCTAGATTTGTCAAACTAGATCGTCACCTTGATTTCTCAATTTGCTACTTCTAGGATTCACGCACCCCCTTCCTTTTACTTCAGTTTCTTTTATATCGCGGGGTTCTTAGAAAGGAAGGTGCGCTAAAATAAGGGATCTTAGCTTTCGCAATTTTCCTCGAAGAAACTCTTTGTTTCAATAATTATTTTAAGTAGGCCAAGCTAAAAGACGAAGCAAGTTTCAATGTGCTTAGGCTCCCAATATTCCCAATTATGTCGAGGAAATAACACTCTTACGTCAATTACTAGCAATTAATGCTATGCAATTCTGAGCAAGCTTTTGAGATGCACATAACACTCATCTCCAAGAGATGGTTAGGAGTTTGAGGATCTTTGGCGATTGATTTTTAGTTGTGTCTTTTAGTTTTGCAATGAAATTGTTTCATTGGAAATAAAAGAGTTTATTTTCCCTTGGTTTCACTAAGTTAAAGAGGTTGAAATGTTGATTCGGAATCATACATGCATTAAATATAATGTGGAAAGTACACCTGCATACTATTCTTTTTTTCCTGACGATGGATTAAGATGATCTTTCAACATATGATTTCATTTTCCAAAATTAAGTTACGTTTTCACATCCTAATGAATATCCAAATGTATACAGCTCATCAACAGCAATCAACATTTTTATTTTACCCGTAATTTCATAGGCACAAGTCTGACTACACATCTGTCGCTTTCTTTTGAAAAGGAAAATACTTGCAAGAAGAAAAAAATATTTTATTGTTTGCGTCCGAACATTCCTTACTTTTCCAAAGAAAAATGAAATAACCTACATAATTAAAAAAGTTCAAAGTCATGTTGTAAGAACCTAAGGTTTGTCTTCTAGCATGATATGTGCAGTCGAAAAAGGAAGAAAATAGCATTCGTACACTAAGATTTTCTCATAAGTATTTTTATTAGCAATCTTTCACGCAGACTAAAAAAAAGTGCTTTTCATTAGCAGTAACAAAACAACAAATTGAATTCATATTCGCTGATGATTGCGACTCTACAAACGTGCGTAGAAATAAAGATACTTGTCATAGGTTAAAAAAATAAGGGTTTATACTACACAATCCAACATATCTCCTCCAACATTGTAATACCATTGTTTTCCTAAACCAAACAAATATTCCATCTTGCAGTCTTCCCGAATCAATAGTTTTGTTACAAGCGAAGTGTTAAATCATATTCAAATAACATAAGCAAGTTTCAAGCATGAACTTCCATAGTTAAACTTTAAGTGCGCAAACTGCAAACAAAGGTATACAGAGTGGGGATCTTGAAAGGTATCACTTAAAAACAACACATTAGACAATTCAAATTAGACATTGTTTATTCTGCCACAACAAAGGCTATGCTCACGAATTCTTTACTGAAGAACTGTTTCTAGGTGATGAATTTCATGTTCGGCACGAAGTGGGTAAAAAGAGTCTCATTGGATATGTGAACCGACACAAGGCAAACCATCTCATTTCATCATTATAATCATATTAGCTCTGTTCAAACTGCAAAGGCCCTAAATTATGACTCGGATGAGCAAGGATGAGCGGAACCAATTATTTGAAATTAAAGGAGACACTAAAAGCATAAGTCGCAAAGGATGACATACACACTTTGAAATCAAGTAGAACAACTCAAACAAATTTAGAGCACCTGGTTCTCAACAACAGCTTGTGTTTCCTTGCCTAGCTTTCTCCTTCCTTCGTGCGCCGCACACCATCACCATACATAGCAGCATGAACAGTGATACCTCCGTCCTGTTCAATCACTTTTCATATTCATCGCCATATTTGCTTGGTTTTTTCTTAAGTATTATGTCCATCAAGCACCGTCAAGCCATCATCTCAAGTTCTCTACATCCGTGTCTTTTTCTTCCTTCTGTCATTGTAGAGCGCTTAGCGCACTTATCATCATCGTGATATCAGGCCCATGGCGATCTCCTCAAAGCTTCCCAGTAGCTTCTGTCGCTACCACTAGCATTGGCATGCTCAAGCCCTCTGTGCTGTTCCTAAACTCCAAAGACTGAGACTTCAAATACTTCCTCTCCGAACAACAAGCACCATCCTTTGATGCGCTCCTCCTCAGCAGCCGATAGCGGGGAAAAAATGCTTCACTCTTTGTCCTTCATAACTCCTACAGTACTGCCCTTCCACGTGTGAAATAAAGGGGCATACTGTTGAGAAAAGGGGAGCAACAACCCTAACGGCCTCACATGGAAGTGAGAGGTTTCTCCAAGTTGGGGCAAAGAATGAGAGGAGAGGTTCACCCACGCTCATGGAGCAATGGCAACAATGGCCAACGTCACAGGGAGAAAAGGGGAACATCCTCCCAACCATGCATACACACATGCAAATCCATACACCAAGACCAACGCCATTGCACACAAGGAGGCAAGAGAGTAACAAATGACACCTTCTTCCATTACCAAAATGGAGGCCAAGGCCATGGCCAAAGGACCTCCTCTTTACAAGAAATAGCCTCTATTTATAGGCTCAGCTCATTCTCCCATGTGCTCTTTTTGACTAGTCAAAAAGGAGCACATGCTCATATCTCTCTAGATCTTTTCAAATATTCCTCCAACCACTCTCTTCAATACAAAAATATGCGTGGGAAATCTACGTGGGGAATATGGATGTGTGCAAAAAGAGGTTTTATTTGAAAAGGCTTCCATACCATAGACTAGAGGAATTATCAAAAAGGGGTTTTAGGAGAGTGTTCATATGGACATCTCCTAAATACAAAAAAGAGATATTTTTATGAGGGCTAGAGGGTGCCATTGCATGAGGAAATTGTGGGCAACCCTTATAACAACACCCGCCTCCTCCTAGACTTTGTCGTCCTCGACAAAGCTAAGAGAGAAGCATATAGTGCCG
The DNA here is from genome assembly GCA_020310875.1 of Ceratopteris richardii. NCBI lineage: Eukaryota > Viridiplantae > Streptophyta > Polypodiopsida > Polypodiales > Pteridaceae > Ceratopteris > Ceratopteris richardii. The sequence continues at coordinate 169,865 of MU260274.1, forward strand.
AACTGATCCAAGTTTGGAGGCTTCAACTCTTCAAATATGCAGCAGTTCCAATCTGAATTTTGCAAGGCTGCAAATCTTTTGAATCAGCAAGCCGTCTGCCTTCAAATCTCTAATCCAGCAATGCTGAGCGACACAATCCCCTGGGGGGGCAGTCAGCAAAATGTATCCAAATTTGTAAGTCTTCAAGTCTTTCAGGCCTGCAATGCTGAGCGACACAATCCCCTTGGGGGGCAGTCAGCCCAGCCTCCTTCCCATGTGCCTTCACTCCAAAACTCCAATACCTGAAAATTAAACATACACAACAAGTAGACTGATTTTTGAAAAGAAGCAGCCAAAAAAATGTTAATTCCATTTTTAGTTTCCACTTCAGGGGACATCCATTGCCACAAGACTTGCTCTATTAGAGAGAAGTCTGCATGAAAAACCGTCTTGCTCCTGCAAAGAAAAGAAAAACCATAGTCCCAAAACAAGGAGTCCTTATCTGTCCCTTATGTCTCAATGATTCCATACTCTATTATTTTCAAGTGAGAGTGGGACATTTTGCAATGTAAAGCATGAGATGAATGTAGCCTATGGTCCTGCCATCATTTATACTAAGCTTCTAGTCAATCAAGCTTGCAATTTAACATGAGTGTTCTGTGCTCATAAAATCAATAGACAATAGTGCAACTTTATGAGTCCTATCATTTTACAAGCATTCATGAGATTCCAACAACTTATCCAACTCTCTTCCTGCAAGGCATAGTAGCAAATCATCCATAGGAGGTAAGAAGAATATGCCGAAGGTCTAAATGTGTTGGTCTGTAATGAATTTAAGCCTTAAATGAGGAATGTGGAACTAGAGAGTCACTTCCCTAGCAAAAAACAATCCCTCAAACCTTTGTGACTTTCATACTTAAATAGTATAAAACAAGTCTGAATCCACACGGTGATTCATTCATCCTTCCAGTTGGTGCAATAATTTAAGCAATGTTTTACAAAAAAGTTCTCTTTGAAATAGGGCACCTCAAGCTTGAGTTCCAAGTCCAAGCTCCACTCCTCAAGCATCAAGCTTGGAAGTTCTCCTAATGCAGCCAAAACTCCCATATTTTTGAGAGCTCCTACAAAACACTTTGGATATGTACATAATCTCCCCCAAATGGAGCAGTCAGACACACCCAATTGAAAGCATAATTCCAAGTTGCATTATCCAAGCCTACAAAACATAAAGATCATGGCACACTCAAGAGACACAATTCATAGTTACACCTCCCATTCTGTGATGGCCCCAAATTTATCAAGGTTCTCAATTTATCCTTAATATAGTATCAATCCAAAGCATCAAAAATTGTTTGGGAATATCCTCCAAGTGAAGATTGGAGATGGATATCTTCTCTAAGTGTGGAAATCATAGACTTCCCAATGTAAGCATAGCTACTGCAATCACAGTGCATAGGGCCCTGAAATTATTCAAGAAGCCTTCCTCCCATAAGGGCATGTAGTGCATACCTCAATCCTCAACCGATGGAATTATCAAGGCAGTTGGGGAACATTACGGATTTCCATGTAAGCCTATCCTTTTGAAAATCAAGAATGATTAAGAGAAAAAGCCAATCAATCTTATGTGTCTCCCTAATGTGCTAAAAAACTATAACAATGCATCTGTGTACTCTCCTGGAATTTCAAGTGCAGGCATTTCAATCATTCGACTCTTTAATTACAAATTTTGAGTTGTAAGCTGTGGAGTTTTGGACATAAACCCAACCTTATACCAACATTTCTACATTTACTCAGTAGTCATTTATTCAGTAGTCAAAGTATTCAAATGGGGCCCGATTTGTCATAGAACCAAAACTTCCGCCTGTAATAACATGAAAAAGAGAAATTTGCAACTCTGTACTTGAAAACTTGAGATAGAACACACATATGATGTTTTACATGCCTTTCAATTTCAGTGATTTGTAACTTATGAGAAAAATCCGTTGATTAATACTTCTTGATTCGCGAGGGAGACAAGGGAGTTAAGCAAGACTTGAGGCAGTTTCTTACCTAACCTATTAGCCAAGAATCCCTAGTTCATTTGATCTCATATGAATTCTTCAAATAGGCTTGATTAAAATGCAATACGCATAGATGTGTATGTGCACATAGGTCTCTATGCATATTATCTGTGTTGATGAGTACCTTTGACTCCATAAGAAAGAGTTACCACTTCTGCAAGAAAAACAACACTGAGCATGAAGCATTAAAAATCAATCACAATAATCAGGAAAATCCTCCTTTAGAAATAGCTATTATAAAAGACTCATTACAGAAATTCATAGTCACAGATACAAAAAGATTGTTCTCCCATGGTAGTAATCTGGTTCATATTGTAATGGAGAGATAATCTTTTGCATGATAGATGAACAGTAGATTCTTGGTCGTGGCCATGCTTGGGCACCAAATTTGCAGCCATATGCAGATTCTTCCACACTCAAATGGTCAAAGGGGAGTCAGGTTTCCAGATCGCAGGTCATGCCACAGAGAATGAAGGAAGATCGGTTCTTGACCCCAAGGAGAGAAAGCAAGGTTCAACTTAGCATAGTAACTTTGAGCAAGAAGGCTCAACCAGACCTGAGAGAGAAGGCGTTCAACCCCTTCCTCAAGGGTGGATGAGAAGGTGTAGCTTATTCATGAAAAATACTGGGGAGGAAACTTCAACCCTGAGCTATAGCAAAAGTACAGGGAAGCATGAACGCATTGGTACCAACCTCCAAAAATCGTCACAATGATATGCACTAAATTATCAGAGACAGCACAGCGTCAAAAAAATCCAATACCTTGGACATATTAGTGAACATGGAAAGGTTACAGGCATCAAACACATTGATCACATTAGCGTCACCAATCTGAACCTAACCTTTGGAATATAAGTTGTCGGGCAGCATCCTGCACCCTGCAGAGCAACATCACAAAAGCAAACATAGGTTGGCATAAGGGATGGCACACAGTCGTTGCAGAGAGGAAAAAGGAGCATCCTAAAAACCCCAAGAAGAAAGGTCAAGAGGGTTGAGCTGAACCAGTTTTGCATCCGAAGTAGGTAGAGAGTGTAGCTCGACCTGCAAGAAGAGGAAGACAGAGGGAAACGTTGGAGTGGGAAAGGGGTTGTACACTCCTTCCTACCCCGTATGGACTATGCCAGTAAGGAGAGAGTGGAAGGGAGAGTTAATAACCTTCCCCAAGACTGTCACACACAGCAAAGGATTCGCACCCTCTTGTGAAGCAAAACTACTTATCATGCACAAGATTTAATGTAGATCGTTGAATGGTGTCCCTTTCTGCACAACTCTTTCTTTTTTTTTTTTTTTTTTTTGGTGTCACTTGAAATGAACATTGGAGTTCTCGCATATAGGGTGAACAGTTGAGAAAATAGTAGATTGTGTGCAAAGCATAATCCCAAACCTCTAAGCTACGAAATTTGCTCATTCAGGATTCAATCATTTATCCCAAAAAGAAATAGTGCCCTTTTCTTTTCATGAGGGTCCCAAATACCCTGCTCAAATATCGAGGCTATTGCTATGAAGTGAAGGCACAAGGACACGGTGGCGAAGATATCAAAGTAAGCGAAACAAACTGAGAACATGCTACTTGTACGATCTGACCATATTTCCAAAATGCACAAGTCATCATTGGCAACCATAATCATGATATCATGAGTAAAGTTACAGTGCGTTTAGCCATGTTTGAACACCTCCAGCAGGAAATGAGAGTTTAAGCATGTAAGGGATGTGAGGTTGTTGTGGTCATGAGCATTGATAAAAATTCCTGAAAAATACAAAACAAAAATTCCTTGTGCTAACGGTGGTCCGCGTGAAGAATGACCAATCAACAAGCCACTTGTTGGAATGCATGGACACATGGATAGATGTTGGGATAACATAACAGCTGGTGTCAAATGAGCAACATGCATGCATCATGGTGAGAACGGAGCATGATGGTTCAGTTGGGAGGAGAGATTCAAAGGGGTGTGCAATCATGCATCGCTTGGAAGATAAAGATTAACGATACCATCTGTTCAATACTCAGATGTTATGAGAGAGAAAAGGGAAAGCATGATCAGAAGGATACCCTTCGTAGGGAATCCAACCTTTACTCCTGGTGTACCTAAAAACTTCACAATGTGATGTGTGTGCAATAATATCAAATAACATTACCCGAATACATGTGTCGTCCGAGATACATTGAGCAGTATAGCAGTCATTTTTTGATAATTTCATCCATTCCAAACGCCAATCAAAAAAGTGTGAACCCGAAAAAACTTTTGTAGGTTCTTCGTAAGCCTCCCTCAACATTAAGCTCAGAGAAACGCACATAAATCTCATACTATGTAAGTCACAAAAACCCCCAAGGATTCGGTTGCGCATGGATAGAGCAGCGCAGAGATTTCATGTTGTTTTGAGCACAACCGAGTGATACAATGAATTAACCGTGACTAACAAGAAGATTCTTCACAGATCACGATGTATACGGGTAGTAAATCGGGAACTCAAACTTGTCCTTGAATCACAGAAGCCCCAGGCTAAAACCTCCATTCGTAACACATGCAGAGCAAGGTGTGTGATAAGAGACAAACCAACGAGCAGAGCCAAGGTAATACAACACCCTATATCTTTTGAGAAAGGCAAGAGCTTCCCATGATTATAGCTCCCTTGCGCAAAGCACATGTTGCTCATGCGAACATCGAGAACATAATGGAAAAGCTCCACTTGGGCGTCGCTTGGAGAGGGTTGCCATATTCAACTCCATACCTACCAAAAGCGTCAGACAGGGAGCAAGTGAAGATACGCACAGGGCCATGCTTAACTCCATAGCCACCGACCATAGATTCAACATGCGGGAGGCCGTAGCTTACCCTGAAATGTGAGACTGCCTGAGAGAAATAATCTACTTTGACACCCCAACCTCGATCGAAAACACAGCTCTCAACAGTCGTGAGAGAGCACAATGGCACCTAACACCATCAGATGAGCGCAACCGGAGCAGCATCCATCTGAGGAGCAATGGAGACCGCGTGAGAGAATAGACCCGAGAAGGGGGAAAGCCAAGCATAGAGCCTCCGAAGGCGAGAGAGCACACCGCAGAAGGGGAAGTAGGTGAAGCTCGACCCCAACACTCAAACGCGAAAGGGGGAGCAGATGAAGCTCAACCCCGACACAGAGACGCGAAAGGGGGAGCAGATGAAGCTCAACCCCGAAAATTGGAAAGAAGGGGGGTATGGGGAGGTTAGGCTCCTCCAACCACCCTCCTCAAGAAATGAATGCGGGGGAAAACGAATTGGCCAATCGACAACATGCAGGTACAAACAGCCCATTCAATGCGCAAGGGCTCGTCAGTTTCTTCTAAACTTTGAAAAAGATGTCGCGTTCACATGGGATAATGGGATCCGATGTGCCAAGTTTTTTCATGAAGTTATTTATTTCCTTATATATTTTTTTCTTGGGTTTTCTTGGAAAGAGGGAGGACGAAGAGGGATGACTATCCTTCCCCCAATTCAAGACAGGCATCCTCACTAAGAGATGACAGAGATGGGAGAAAGCCCAGAGAATGAGTGAGTGGAAATGTGTAGATGTGAAAGAGAAAGGGAGAGAGAAGGGGGGTAAGGGGATGTTTTTGTGTATCAAACAAAAAATTGAACTAAAACTACTCAAAAATTAAAGAAAAGAGGTTCCCTAGGCCAACCGAAGGCCACACGTATTCATCCTTCTCCAAGTGTCAAGGTGCATCTCACGAAGTATGGACACGCAAACTTGGAAAAACCAACGGCTAAAGGCCGACGTCCCCGGCAACGGCGCCAAAATGTTGAGAAAAGGGGAGCAACAACCCTAACCGCCTCACATGGAAGTGAGAGGTTTCTCCAAGTTGGGGCAAAGAATGAGAGGAGAGGTTCACCCACGCTCATGGAGCAATGGCAACAATGGCCAACGTCACAGGGAGCAAAGGGGAACATCCTCCCAACCATGCATACACACATGCAAATCCATACACCAAGACCAACGCCATTGCACACAAGGAGGCAAGAGAGTAACAAATGACACCTTCTTCCATTACCAAAATGGAGGCCAAGGCCATGGCCAAGGGACCTCCTCTTTACAAGAAATAGCCTCTATTTATAGGCTCAGCTCATTCTCCCATGTGCTCTTTTTGACTAGTCAAAAAGGAGCACATGCTCATATCTCTCTAGATCTTTTCAAATATTCCTTCCAACCACTCTCTTCAATACAAAAATATGCGTGGGAAATCTACGTGGGGAATATGGATGTGTGCAAAAAGAGGTTTTATTTGAAAAGGCTTCCATACCATAGACTAGAGGAATTATCAAAAAGGGGTTTTAGGAGAGTGTTCATATGGACATCTCCTAAATACAAAAAAGAGATATTTTTATGAGGGCTAGAGGGTGCCATTGCATGAGGAAATTGTGGGCAACCCTTATAACAACACATACCCCCACACTCGTCTGACAGACCACCTGCAAGGAGAAACGGGCTGAACAACCTTTGGCGGATTATGTGATGCATTTGCAGATAAGAACGGAGAGAATAAAACAAAGGTGGCTTCACCTCAAGTCACGCACTTTATCAATATATATAATTTTAGTATGCAGTCACTGACAAGGATTACGGCCCTTCCTTTTCTGCTGTACGTGCACACCTCTCTGATGCCTTTCCCTTTTTTCTTGTGTGGTTGAGAAGCATCATATATGTTTATAGTGGGTTGTGTGAGAGAAACGATCCCTGCAATTTTCCTTTGGTTTTGCACTTCTGGCTTTGTCAAATATGATTAAAAAAGTCCTCGCCTGTTTTAACATTATTAAGATCCTAATTAGCAATTTTGGCACATCCATATTTTTCAAGTCAGCTGCAGTAGAAGCTTCTAATCTTCCATCAATGGTTCTCTTGAGTAATTTTGATGTGCTTGACCCAAAGATCTTGGAACCCTATGTGCGCTTGTATGTGAACCATCTATAGGTGTATGAAAATGAGATTCTTTACCATGGACAACCATATCTTGTGCTAGTAGATCTTTGGATCGAATTGTTTGCACAGGCTGCTAGTGCGCTAGACGAGGTATGGATGACCCCATGATTGGTCTTCCATCTTAAAACTTTTTATCAAATTTTGGCACACTTTGAGAAGCTTTCTAAGTATTAACACCTTGCTTCATATGTTTTGAGGAGAGGTTCGGATTCTCAAGTCTAGATCCCTTTACTTCTGTTTCAATTATTCTATGACAAGTAATATTTTGTGCTCTGTTATGAAGATTCTTGTAGTTTTCTTAGTTAAGAGATGATTCCATGATAGAATTCTTGAGACCAAGCATAAACCCCTCTTTATCAACTCGAGCATTTTCAAAGACTACGCTATAAGAGAGATCCTCATTGCCATCCCATTCACCAAATTTGGGAACAGCTGGTTCATGTTGCGGCATAGCCACTGCACCAAAGAGATGTAGGCTATATAGAAGATGAGGTCTACTGCCTAACATCTTGCCAAATATCATTCTCTGCATTTGTAGCTTGTTCAAAGGTGGAGGAAGTGGACTTCCTGATTCTCTTACTCGAGGTCACTATTCCATAAACTTTAGATCTGCCTCCCTCTGACTTCTTCTGAGCTCGTCCTACGTACCAATCTTTGTCATTGGATCTTTTACCATTCAAGCCCTCAACTCCCTTTGCAGCATCATCTCCAATCTTCTATGACAGCCCCCTTTTTTGACCAAGAAGTTGTCGTGTTACTTCCAAATACTTCTCATCAATCATCAAATCCACTCTTCAAGTACCTGAAATCAAACGTATTTTCCTGCCAAATAGAACCACATTAGTGCATCAAAACCAACCATTTTCTGAGCTAACACGTGGCGTTGGGCAAAAAGAAGGGTTTACCTGTAGTAAATATGGTGCTGCTTGCCAATGTACCCGTAGTGTAGGATTTCTCTCCAAAAATTTCCTTCTCCAAACAGGTTGTGCAGCTTCAAATTCTTCTTGAGTGTAAGCGAATGTGTCATGTTTGAAGTTTAGCTGCTCGTCTGGACTTTTCTGTGTCATCTTCTTTATATATTGTCTTGTTTTCTCTTTCATCAGTCCGTAGGGAATGTTGAAAGGCTTCATAATCATATCCAAGTCTTTACCCTTGATCTTTGCTTCTTTCATGACTTTGATGACTTCATCTTCAAAATTTCCTATCAACCGGGACACCAGTAGTGCCCGTTCCTTCTGACCTATTTCTGCAGTGTATGGCATTGGATGATCATCATGTATGTCTGCCATCTGCTCATGTATTGGAGAATTATAAATCGGGGGAGATAGAGGACGTACCTCTACCTCGTCAGTAGGATTCTCTTTTGTTGGGTCTACTGGTGTCCTGATTAGTGCTTTCTCTTTTGCTTGGGTCTCTAATTGTGTTATACGTTTAGTCTTCTCTTTATTTTCTTGCATGGCTGCTCTGAGTGCTTCTTTTGCTGCAAGCAGTTCATTGCCAATTTTTGCTACGTGATCCATATTTTCACTGTAGCTTGCTGCCAGTCTCGCATTAGCCGTGTTCAACTGTTTCCGAAGCTCGATGGTTTCTGAGGCATACTTTAGAGTCCATTCTTCTCTTAATGCTTGCTCTTGTTTCAGCATATCTGCATATTTTGCAATCTGGTCTCTTAACTCTTTCTGATCAATATCTGTTGTTTCTTGTTTTTCAATGGGTTGATCATATAGCAATGACTTCATTAATTCTTTGTTTCTATTTCGTAAATTTTCATTTTCCTCCATATACACTTTTAGTTGTGTTTCCAGTAAGTTGCTTCTAGTTTTCATTCTCTCTTTGTCGGCCTCGCTGGCTTCATGTAATCTTTGTAGGTTTGTCAGCTGTGCTTGGAATTGGTGATGCTGGGTCATCAATGTATCACATTGCGATTTTACTGTGAGTAACTCCGTTCCCTTGGCTGCAATCTCTTGTTGGGCCTGGATAAGTTGTGCAGATAGTTGTTCGCTCATAATTTGAAACTGATTCTTTTCCCTCATGGCTTTGTCATAGTCTGCATCTGTATCCATCATCTGTTGTTGTGTATCCATGGCCGTTTGGATCATTTGTTTGACAACAGGTTTTAATTGAGTGACATCCACATTTAACCATGTGGTAGGAATACTAGGTTTTGCTCCTGTTGTCACATCTTTCCCTTGTGCCACGTGTAATGTAGTGTCATGGGGCTGCTTAATGTGGAGTTGTATCCTTGGCTCAGCCTCCATGTGGTCCATCTTGCCTTGAGGTGTATTATCCGGTACCTCAATCACAACGGGCTCCTTACTTGGTTGTCGGCCTGATTCCTGGTCTATTGGAGTTTGTATTTCTTGTTTGATAGGTGGCACGAAATCTTTATTAGTTATTAGAGCTTCCTTGATACTGATCTTTCACGTATCATTCAATTGAATGACGTGCTCTAGTTCATTTGGTTCTTCTATGTTCTTTGCTTGTTTCTGTTCGTTGTCTGGCGTGACTTCAACTTGATTGATCTCTTCATTGTGTGTTTCTGTTTGCATATCTGTATCCAGGGTGTCCTTCTCACAGCTTGATTCTTCATTAGAGCTTGATTCCTCCAATCCTATTTCTTTGTATCTGGAAGGTACTTGACGAGTTGCTTTATCCTTCTGTTTCTTTTCCTAGCTTGCCTGTCTGTAATGGTGACCTTGAATATTCAAATTTATCTGCCTCCGCATATACTGATGTGTTTCTTCTAGGGTAGCAGAGAGGTCTCTTTTCATAATTGGTTGTTGATTCCCAGGGGTCTTTGGTAAGATGTGTGTCCTCTTTGAAGTGGGTGTCTCCTGAGCTTCTTCTTCTCTTAAACGTTTAGTTCCTTTCATAGGTGTCCTTGAACTCGTTCCTACTTCTTCAACAGCAATGACTATTTTCTTTTTCTTTGGAACCGTAGCTGACTTGGCATATTTGGCTAGCCCTTCTGAGGTTGGCATCTCATGCAAGCAGTTTTTCATATCAAGTGCCTCATAGATAAGTAAGGTCAAAGCTTAACTGCCATTGAGAAACTTTTTCTGACCCCACTTCTTCTTGGCTTCAAATAGACGTTCTTGAACATATGGAGTCATATTTACTTTATTACCGACTTGCCTGATAGCATGTGAAAGCAATTGCACCACGATCTTTTGAGGTGTTGTATATCTATGCATGCTTGGAAAACAAAAGTGTTGGTGCACTAAGCGAACAGCCTCTTCAATATCAGTTCTATTGATGTCAAAAAAGGATCTCTTTTTTGGATCATGACATTCCTCCTTGACATTAGTGAGCCCTTCTTGATTCCATCCAAAAGCTTTGTTGATCAATTCATGAGTGAATTGAATGGTTTTCCATGTACCCACTTTGTCCAGTACTCTTGCTTCAGGAACTGATATCTTATTTGATGCAGGCTGGAGTGTATTCATAACTTGCATACACCTCTAGAAATCTGGCAGATAAATAGGTAGTCTAAGAAATGCATCTATTCCTGCTTGTGTCCAGACATCCGTCATGTGCGGTAATCCTTGTATGATGGTCTTAAAGTCTTGGGACATAATAGGGAAGTAGTGATCCCTATCCATGATCTTGATGGTGGCCATGAAAATGAGGTCCGACACTGGTTGGTCATCTAGAAACCAATGGCCTCTTGCTTTTGTTATGGATTCCAAGGGAAGAAGCTGGACCTCTTCCACTTGCGTCTCTTCGGAGTTAGTAGATGCCATCTGCACTCAATATAGAGTATGAATTAGTGACAAGATAGTATCAGAAATCCTCCTTCATTTGTCTTTCATAAGATTGGTAATGCTCCGCGTGAATGGTGTCGTCCCTTCCCCGTGGGTGTGAGAAAGGTAACACCTGGTTTTTTTACCTACTTTTAGGTATTTTTATGTTTTTGTCTGAAAGAAAAACAAAAAAGTTAGTTCATAGCCGAAGCGGTTATTAATTTTTTAGTAATTTTCTTTAGATTATGTACAAGTGCTCTCCTATTTCCCAAGAGGAAAATGTGCTTCACTATCCTGAAATAGAAGAATAGTGTGCCGAATGCTTGGCCTTGTAATGTGGCCCTATCATGCATACTTTGGATTCTGGTTACTCCAAATGCGTGCAACTCGAATTATTTGGTAGATGTATACAGCTTGCTTTGTCTTTCAGCATCCAAATCTGCTTTATTCTGTTGGGAGAAATCGTGTTCCCAACCTTCCTGGTGAATGTGATGCTTCTCATTTGTTGCTTCTGCTTTGTCTGCCTTTTGAATCTTGGAATGACATGTGAATTGTATGTAGACTCCAGCTCTATCCTGTAGCAGTTTAGCTTCTGTCGCTTTGCCTTTAGATCATACTGATTTTCCTTGTTCATTGGTTCGTCTTTTTTAATGATTGTCCTTTAAGTACATGACTTGGGAATCCATATTTGTGTGCGGTCCGACTGGGCGGCTATCACCTTCTTCGGAATCCATACTTTAGCAATTCTTTGTGTAACTGAATATCCAGAGCGATTTTCATATTGGTTCTATGGGTTCTTCTATTGTAGCAAGTAGTTCTTGTGTTGAAGATATGCAGCCATTTGGTCCTTCCTTATCCAAGCTTGTCGAGTGTAAGGAATGGGGTATATTCTAATAGGTGCAGACTTGGGATTATTCGGAGAACTAGTCTCTCTTGAGCATGGTTCTTCGCTAAGGCTGTTTTTAGATAGAATGACACTCTTGTGACTTGCTAGATTAGAAGGTGGTATGCAAGCAGGATTCGGTGTGTCCTCACATGAAGTACTTGATGAAGGGGTTTCCATAGTGCTAGTGAACATACATGCATCACTTTGTTCATTTGAGTGAGTTTTTGGCTCTATACTTTCGGCTTTGATTGGTCGTTCGTCTAGCATGCTGAATACTTCACGATGTCATATCTTGGCTGAGATGTATCCTAAGGCCAATTGGATAGTCACCTCATATTCGTATATCCAGTCTTGACCTAACACGAGCTCTTCCAAGTCCTGATCGTGACATACTAAAAGCTTCTGTTCCATAGTGTTGTTTCTGAGGTGTAGATGTAAGATAATCTCTCCTATACACTTGGTGATTTTTCCTCCTATTCCAACCAGTTGTGCCTTTGATGGACGTAATTCTTGCAACTTATAGCGGCTCCTATGTCAATGAGAGCATCCACTAAATGGTACTCCATTTTTCCGGCTCCCGAATTCAAATATGGTTGTGTCCTTTGTTGACCTAGGTTTTCAGTGGCTCTAAAACTAGCCATTGGGATGAGTTCCTCTCCTAGTGGATATCTCTCATCTCTCTCTCATCCACTCTTTCCGTTTCTTGATTCGTTCTAGTGCTTCATGTCTGGCTTCCTCTCGTATTCTTTCTTCCTCTAGACGTCTATTTTTACCTGTTACCAGTTGTGACATTATTTCTTCAGTCAACGGCTCTAAGTATTTTTTCACTCGACATCCACTGATATAGTTTGGTAATACATCCCCATCTAGAGTTGCTAAGCTTATGGCTCCACTGGTGGATATGCGATTAATGATTAATCGGTCATATCCTCTTTTCTGCAATTTCTTAGTGTGTTGTTTCAGGGTATATACCAAAACTAAATCTCCTTCCTTAAATTTTTTGTCTTTAACATGGGCATCAAAATATGCCTTCTGTCGCCTTTTAGCAGCATAAATCCCTGCTACTGCTTGTAACCTAGTTTCATGTAACTTCTCTATTTGATCCAATTGAGCTGAGAGTTCATGTCCTATCCACTCATAAGTTGTTGCTACTCTGAGAGTGGGTATTAAGAAATCAATTGGCAAAATAGCATTTTATCCATACACTAAGTTAAAAAGAGTAGTGCCTATGGCGGTCTTGTAAGCTACTCGGAATGCCCATAAAGCGTGATGTAATTGTTTATCCCAATCAGATCTACCATTGTTCACAATTTTAGTGAGAACTGTGCACAAGATTTTATTTGAACTTTCGGCTTGTCCATTGGCTTGTGGGTGATAAGGGGCTGATTTCTTATGAATTACCAAGAATTCATTTAGTAAGGCTTCTATAACTTCATTCACAAAGTGCGTACCTCTATCACTCACAATTTCTATCGGTAGTCCAAATCTAGTGAAAACGTTCTCAAAGAGAAACTTGGCCGTAGTCCTTGCATCGTTTTTCTTGGTTGCTTTGGCTTCAACCCATTTGGTTAGATAGTCTGTGGCTACAATTATATATTCGGCATGGGATCCTTTAGCTGGGGGGCTAATAGGTCCTATGAAGTCTATTCCCCATTTAGTAAAAGCTCTGGCACTCATCATGGGTTTTAGTGGCATTTCATCCCTTCTAATTGGATATTTCGTTCGTTGACATGTATCACATCGTTGCACATATGTTGCGGCATCTTGATGTAGAGTTGGCCACCACATTCCAGCAAAGAGGATCGTTTTTGTTGTTTTATCTGTAGAGAAGTGTCCTCCTGCAGCTCTTGTATGTGCCATCTCTAAAACAGCAAGATACTCGTCTTCATGAATGCACATTCGCAAATGATTATCTCTTCCTCGTTTAAAGAGTTGTTTTCCAATAAGAGCATAGTCCTTGCTTTGTTCTACAAGTGCTCGTTTTCTTGCTAGAGTGGCTCCTTTTGGGTACTCTTGGGTCTTTAAGAACTTCACCAGAGGCATGCTCCATCTTGGTGCTATAGTGCAGTAGCATAGAGTGGAGTTCTCTTCTGGGTTCCGTTCTTGACAACTTGGGTAGGCTTATACATAGTTATGTGCATCCCTCTGCATGGTTGGCCAATATATGCCCAATCTCCTTAGTGTTTGCCATGTTCCGTTCGCATTTAGATGAGTTTTCAATTGATTTACATGTGCTTTTTGAAGCCACATTTCTTGTTCCTCTTCTTCTACATATCTCATGAGTAATCCACTTGAGTCTTGGTGATACAGACTTCCAGCAATGATATGAAGGTTTTTAGCCTTCCATAGGTCTTGGGTTCGGTTTGGTGTGATTCCATCTTTAGGTCCATGAGTGAGTATAGGGATCAACTTTTTTGCCCATTGGGGACATACTTCGAGGTTAAACAGGTACGTGTCTGGCACATCATCCGGTACTCCTATGGGTGGTTCTCCATGTGTCATTCTTGATAGGTGATCCGCTCTTATGTGGGTATTTCCTTTCTTGACTACTACTTCAAAATCAAATTCCATCAACAATAGAAACCATCGTACTAGTCGTCTTGTATTACAAGGCTTATTGACTAAGTACAATAGGGTCTGATGATCAATGAAGAATTTGAATTTGTTTGCCAAAAGGTAATGTCGGAACTTCTTTACGGCATACACCATCCCTAGGCCTTCTCCCTCAGTTGTGGTATAATTGTGCTCCGCTTAATTGTCTACTGGCATAGGCTATAGGGTGGTCTAATTTTCTTGTATCTGCCGGTTGAGCTAAGATGCAACCAATGGCAAACTTGGATGCATCCACGTGAATGTGAAATGGTTTGTTCCAATTAGGTACTTGAAGGATTGGTGTACGAGTAGGTGTACGTGTAGGTGTACGTGTAGGTGTACGTGTAGGTGTACGTGTAGGTGTACGTGTAGGTCTACGTGTAGGTGTACGTGTAGGTGTACGTGTAGGTGTACGTGTAGGTGTACGTGTAGGTGTACGTGTAGGTGTACGTGTAGGTGTACGTGTAGGTGTACGTGTAGGTGTACGTGTAGGTGTACGTGTAGGTGTACGTGTAGGTGTACGTGTAGGTGTACGTGTAGGTGTACGTGTAGGTGTACGTGTAGGTGTACGTGTAGGTGTACGTGTAGGTGTACGTGTAGGTGTACGTGTAGGTGTACGTGTAGGTGTACGTGTAGGTGTACGTGTAGGTGTACGTGTAGGTGTACGTGTAGGTGTACGTGTAGGTGTACGTGTAGGTGTACGTGTAGGTGTAGGTGTAGGTGTACGTGTAGGTGTACGTGTAGGTGTACGTGTAGGTGTACGTGTAGGTGTACGTGTAGGTGTACGTGTAGGTGTACGTGTAGGTGTACGTGTAGGTGTACGTGTAGGTGTACGTGTAGGTGTACGTGTAGGTGTACGTGTAGGTGTACGTGTACGTGTACGTGTACGTGTACGTGTACGTGTACGTGTACGTGTAGGTGTACGTGTACGTGTACGTGTAGGTGTAGGTGTACGTGTACGTGTACGTGTAGGTGTACGTGTAGGTGTACGTGTACGTGTATGTGTACGTGTATGTGTATGTGTATGTGTATGTGTATGTGTATGTGTATGTGTATGTGTATGTGTATGTGTATGTGTACGTGTACGTGTACGTGTACGTGTACGTGTACGTGTACGTGTACGTGTACGTGTACGTGTACGTGTACGTGTACGTGTACGTGTACGTGTACGTGTACGTGTACGTGTACGTGTACGTGTACGTGTACGTGTACGTGTACGTGTACGTGTACGTGTACGTGTACGTGTACGTGTACGTGTACGTGTACGTGTACGTGTACGTGTACGTGTACGTGTACGTGTACGTGTACGTGTAGGTGTACGTGTAGGTGTACGTGTAGGTGTACGTGTAGGTGTACGTGTAGGTGTACGTGTAGGTGTACGTGTAGGTGTACGTGTAGGTGTACGTGTAGGTGTACGTGTAGGTGTACGTGTAGGTGTACGTGTAGGTGTACGTGTAGGTGTACGTGTAGGTGTACGTGTAGGTGTACGTGTAGGTGTACGTGTAGGTGTACGTGTAGGTGTACGTGTAGGTGTACGTGTAGGTGTACGTGTAGGTGTACGTGTAGGTGTACGTGTAGGTGTACGTGTAGGTGTACGTGTAGGTGTACGTGTAGGTGTACGTGTAGGTGTACGTGTAGGTGTACGTGTAGGTGTACGTGTAGGTGTACGTGTAGGTGTACGTGTAGGTGTACGTGTAGGTGTACGTGTAGGTGTACGTGTAGGTGTACGTGTAGGTGTACTGTAGGTGTACGTGTAGGTGTACGTGTAGGTGTACGTGTAGGTGTACGTGTAGGTGTACGTGTAGGTGTACGTGTAGGTGTACGTGTAGGTGTACGTGTAGGTGTACGTGTAGGTGTACGTGTAGGTGTACGTGTAGGTGTACGTGTAGGTGTACGTGTAGGTGTACGTGTAGGTGTACGTGTAGGTGTACGTGTAGGTGTACGTGTAGGTGTACGTGTAGGTGTACGTGTAGGTGTACGTGTAGGTGTACGTGTAGGTGTACGTGTAGGTGTACGTGTAGGTGTACGTGTAGGTGTACGTGTAGGTGTACGTGTAGGTGTACGTGTAGGTGTACGTGTAGGTGTACGTGTAGGTGTACGTGTAGGTGTACGTGTAGGTGTACGTGTAGGTGTACGTGTAGGTGTACGTGTAGGTGTACGTGTAGGTGTACGTGTAGGTGTACGTGTAGTGTAGGTGTACGTGTAGGTGTACGTGTAGGTGTACGTGTAGGTGTAGTGTAGGTGTACGTGTAGGTGTACGTGTAGGTGTACGTGTAGGTGTACGTGTAGGTGTACGTGTAGGTGTACGTGTAGGTGTACGTGTAGGTGTACGTGTAGGTGTACGTGTAGGTGTACGTGTAGGTGTACGTGTAGGTGTACGTGTAGGTGTACGTGTAGGTGTATGTGTAGGTGTACGTGTAGGTGTACGTGTAGGTGTACGTGTAGGTGTACGTGTAGGTGTACGTGTAGGTGTACGTGTACGTGTACGTGTACTGTAGGTGTACGTGTACGTGTACGTGTAGGTGTACGTGTACGTGTACGTGTACGTGTAGGTGTACGTGTACGTGTACGTGTACGTGTACGTGTACGTGTATGTGTACGTGTATGTGTATGTGTATGTGTACGTGTATGTGTATGTGTATGTGTATGTGTATGTGTATGTGTATGTGTATGTGTATGTGTATGTGTATGTGTATGTGTATGTGTATGTGTATGTGTATGTGTATGTGTATGTGTATATGTATGTGCATGTGCATGTGCATGTGCATGTGCATGTGCATGTGCATGTGTATGTGTATGTGTATGTGTATGTGTATGTGTATGTGTATGTGTATGTGTATGTGTATGTGTATGTGTATGTGTATGGGTATGTGTATGCGTATGTGTATGTGTATGTGTATGACTATGTGTATGTGTATGTGTATGTGTATGTGTATGTGTATGTGTATGTGTATGTGTATGTGTATGTTTACGTGTATGTGTACGTGTATGTGTATGTGTATGTGTATGTGTATGTGTATGTGTACGTGTATGTGTACGTGTATGTGTACGTGTATGTGTATGTGTATGTGTATGTGTATGTGTATGTGTATGTGTATGTGTATGTGTATCTGTATATGTATGTGTATGTGTATGTGTATGTGTATGTGTATGTGTATGTGTATGTGTATGTGTATGTGTATGTGTATATGTATATGTATCTGTATATGTATATGTATATGTATATGTATATGTATATGTATATGTATATGTATATGTATATGTATATGTATATGTATATGTATATGTATATGTATATGTATATGTATATGTATATGTATATGTATATGTATATGTATATGTATATGTATATGTATAGGTATAGGTATATGTATATGTATTGGTATATGTATATGTATAGGTATATGTATATGTATATGT
>MU260274.1:202500-212500 GCA_020310875.1 Ceratopteris richardii
TGTATATGTATATGTATATGTATATGTATATGTATATGTATATGTATATGTATATGTATATGTATATGTATATGTATATGTATATGTATATGTATATGTATATGTATATGTATATGTATATGGATATGTATATGTATATGTATATGTATATGTATATGTATATGTATATGTATATGTATATGTATATGTATATGTATATGTATATGTATAATGTATATGCATATGTATATGTATATGCATATGCATATGTATATGCATATGTATATGCATATGCATATGCATATGTATATGCATATGCATATGCATATGCATATGCATATGTATATGTATATGTATATGTATATGTATATGTATATGTATATGTATATGTATATGTATATGTATATGTATATGTATATGTATATGTATATGTATATGTATATGTATATGTATATGTATATGTATATGTATATGTATATGTATATGTATATGTATATGTATATGTATATGTATATGTATATGTATATGTATATGTACATGTATATGCACATGTGTATGTACATGTATATGCACATGCGTATGTACATGTATATGCACATGTATATGTAGTACATGTACATGTACATGTATATGTTACATGTATATGTACATGTGTATGTATACGTATATGTATATGTATATACACATACATGCATACATAATGCATATGCATATGCATACATAAATACATGCATACATACACATACATAATGCATACACACACATATGCATACATAATGCATACATAATGTATACACACACATATGCATACATACATGCACACACACATACACGCACATACATACACACACATGCATACATACACATACTTAATGCATACACACATACATATGTACACGTATATATATTGATTTCTAACCCATTTTGTTTTATATGTTAGGTATTATGGATCCTAGTAGAGAGAGAAAGGCGAAACTCACTCTCATAAAAAGTCTTATGAGAGCAAGAGTTTTGTCTGATACTCTAGGGGCCATCATGCGTGATTACTCAGAGATGTCTGATGAGGAGCTGGACTATACGATCCAGATGCTTACTCAGCGATCAGAGGAGGGCTCTTCTGCGGCTCCACATGCAGGAAGACAGCTATCTACTCATAGGTATGTTTTTTTTTCATAAACTCTTTTAATGATATTATAACACATATTTTTATTTATTTTTATCTATCTATTTTCAGGACACCTATACCACCTCCAGATCATGATAGCAGAGTAGAGTTTCCTATGAGGACATGCATAGGCACCATGCAATTAGTCCTTGAACTATTATGTAACCCTCGACTACTATTTATTAAACCTGCTATATTTACATGTGTGTAAGGTCTTCCATCAATATATAATCTTTCATTTTATGCATGTAAAATCCTTCTACTGGTAAGGGATGCTGCGTTCAAGCATATTCCATAAGTACTCATGCTTTGAACATAACGTGAAAGTCGATGCCAATCTCCCCATCCATATATAGGACCACAAAATGACATAAGAGTGACTTCAGAGTTCAGAGGCACATACAAATCCTCTACAATAAAGAGACCATGACCAGCATTAGTAATAGTGGATGGAGCAATCATATAGCGATTACCCCAAAAGTTGAAAACCTCTCCATCTAAAGGAAGTGGTCCTCTATTCCATCCTCCATATCTTCTTCTATCATATGTTTGTACTAAAGAACGATCAAGAGCTGGCAATGGATAATCTCCAACTGTTTCAATCTCTAAACTAGGAGGTAGAGGATTTCTAGAAACCTCTGCTTGTAATTGATGAACAACAAGTCCATGACGTGTACGAGGTATATCAACATTATGAGAAAAATTATCATCATCATCATCATCGAGCAAGTATTCCTGTATATCAACAGTAATTTGATTTTGTATATGGTTTTTAAATAAATTAATGACATTAATATATATAGAAAATACATACCCAAGCATTATCACGTTGACCAGGTGATGGTGCATGCTCAAAAGTACCATACTCTGCCTCATGTTCAATACATTCCAATCGTGGTCTTTGATACGTGCCATAACAAGAGTTACACCAACATATAATATGCTCTTGATAGTAAAATTCATAAATTCCTATCGGAGGACACATGTGAAGTCATTGCATGGGTAGGAGGTGGTGGAGTACCCTCTAATTGATCAGAACCTGCACATAATAAGAAACAAAAAAAAATATAAGTTATGTATCCATCAAATATATTTAAAATTAAATGTTTGATATACTTACAGTATATAGTCGTTGCACGATGAGGAGACGGTGGTGGAGTTTCATCTAATTGATCAGAATCTACAAATAATGGTATTTGATATTAATAATCTGATTATCTACTGTGTACCTAAGTTCCAACCTAGGGACTTGTGGAGAAAGAGACTATACCTCAATCCCCCTCAAGTGCATATAGTGGGGATTCACGCTTTATTTATCAATCCAAGGAGTATCAAAACCTAGCCGAGTGTATGAAGTCATGCATTCAAATGATGATCAATGCAAATGAGCTTCCCAAAGAGTGCAAACAAGGCTAATACTAATCCAAACAAGCTTCAACTGTCAGTTATGGTGTCGCGATACTTAGAGCAGCCACCAACAGTAAAATGAGCTTTTCTCTCAGCTCTGAACTCTCAATATAGCAAATAGCATATGCATTTCGAAGTTCTCAAGAAGACGCATCCAATGGTGGTATTTTCACTCAATTCTGATGCTTCTACTTCAAGTTATGAGCAAAATACTGAGTCACGGGAATGACCTTCCTACACTTCAGCACTTCCTACACTTCACACACACCTTAACAACAGCAAACAAACACTTTCATGGATAGACAACACTTCTTAACACTCTTTTCAAGCATCACACATCCATACAAGCTCACAAAGAAGATGATACAGAGAGGAGAAGACACAAATTCAAAATTTTGTGCTCTTGATTCTCACAATGGCAAAAAGTTTTTACAAAGAGTCACAAATTGACTTATATACTTGTGCCCTAAAAATGGTCCTTTCACACAAGAGACCGGCACTTTATCCACTAAAAGGCTGATTTCCTACTAATTTACATGGGTAAGCTACTAATCTTCTGTGGGGATGCATCTAGAGGACGACTCTAGTGCATTTACAACGGAAAATATGTTACAAAAATGGTTATAATACAAAAAATAGAGTGTGCAAATCGGAAAAATTCTGGGGCCCGTCTTTTTCTCTGCCTTATACTCTTCTTAGCTCTGCAACACTCTCCCCCTCTTTGTCTCTGTCGTCCCTTGACACGCTTTACTTCTTGTCTTCAGTTTGTTGTCCGCATGCATCTTTTGGTCAGTTTTGCCTGGTTGTTAAACAGGTGTTCAGCTTTGATGGCCTCTTCTTGATTCTTCTTTTACATCCTCTGGGCCTGATGCATTTATGTTGCCTATTAAGTCAGGTTGCCATGCACGCCACCAATGGAAGGTATGAGGATGTGATCCTTCAGCCTTCAATCTGAACCTTCCAAAGACCCAGATGTTGAAGGACCTTCTTGTGGTTTCGAAACCGCTGGATATCTTCTTGCACATCTTCGTGGATACTTTCTTGGCCCTGGTCCCTCCTTCCACCTACGTGCTTTTCCTTTATATGTGCCCCTGTGGGGCCGTGTGCAGAGATGGGTGTTGCACCCCTACGGGGCTTCTTGCAGAGATGTATCTTCATATATGATCTTTTTAATGAAGCTTCTTTCTTTGTCTTCTTCTTTTCTTCTTTTTGCTTGACTCTCCCTCAACACTGCCCCCCTCCTGAACTCTGTCGTCCCCTACAGGCTTTGGAAGTTGATGGGAGTATGTTCTGTACACTTTTTGCTCCGTTTCATTAAGCAGATTAGCTTCACGTATCATAAGTTGCTTCCACTGTTCTGCTTTCACACCATCATGTGGCGGTTGTCTGTGGTCAGCGAAGAAGCTTAGCTCATATGCCACTAATCTAGCATTCAAGTTGGATGACATCTTTAAGAAGATTTCTGAATCAATTTCAAAAAACCCTATGAAAAATGCTTCTTCGAATGTTTGCATATATGTACTTGGTAAAAACATCAGCCTAGAATAATATGCCATTATTGTGGGTCGGCTAGGCATAACAGACAAGTCAAAAACGAGAATATCTGTTCCCTGATTAATGCCAATGAAATTCAAAAATGTATATGCCGCGTGTTTGAACACCTTCAAAACTGTAAGGATCATGCTGAGGATTTTATTCGTCATTTTGATAGTTAGATCAGGTATTGTTGCATAACAGTGTAGCCAAAATTCAATGGTTTTTACCATATAATCTTCCGTTGGTAGATAATTATGGGGTGGGCTTGGAAGTAGGAGATAATTCAGCCACTGTTTATTGATAGCACCATTCTTTTGCATGTCCAAAAATTATCTGGCATCTCAGTGACGTGGTGTTGGGCAAAAGGAAGGGTTTACCTATAATAAGTATGGTGCTGCTTGCCAGTGCACCCGCAATGTAGGATTTTTCTCCAAAAATTTTCTTCGCCATACAGGCTGTCCAGCTTCAAATTCTTCTTGAGTATAAGCGAATGTGTCATTTTTGAAGTGCAGCTGCTCGTCTGGATTTTTCTGTGTAATCTTCTTTATATATTGCCTTGTTTTCTCTTTCACTAATCCATACAGAATGTTGAATGGCTTCAATATGGTTTCCAAGTCTTTGCCCTTTATTTTTGCCTCCTTCATGACTTTGATCACTTCATTTTCAAAATTCTCTGTCAACCGGGACACCAATAGTGCCCGTTCCTTCTGACCTATTTCTGAAGTGTATGGCATGGGATGATCATCATGTGGTTCCGCCATCTGTTCTTTTATTGGAGAATTATAAATCGGGGGAGATAGAGGACTTACCTCTACCTCGTCAGTAGGATTCTCTTGTGTTGGCTCTACTGGTGTCCCGATTGGTGCTTTCTCTTCTGTTTTGGTTTCTAACTGTGCAAGGCGCTCAGTCTTGTCTTTAACTTCTTGCATGGCTGCCCTGAGTGCCTCTTTAACCATAAGCAGCTCATTACCAATTTCTGCTACCTGATCCATATTTTCACTGTAACATACTACAAGTTTTCCATGGGCAGTGTTCAGTTGTTTCTTAAGTTCATTGGTTTCGTTGACATATCTTTGTTCCCATTCTTCCCTTAGGGCTTGCTCTTGCTTCAGCAATTCTACATATCTCTCAATCTGATCTTTCAATTCCTTCTGTTCAGTGACTGATGTTTCCTGTTTTTCTATAGGTTGGTCATATAGTAATGCCTTCATGAATTCTTTATTTCGGCTTCGTAAGCTATCATTTTCCTCCATGTGTTCTTTCAGTTGTGTTTCGAGCAGGCTGCTGCGAGTTGAGCTTTTGGATGGAACCAAGAGGGACTCACGAATGTCAAAGATGAATGTCATGATCCGAAAAAGAGAACATTTTTGGAAATCAACAGAACGGATATTGAAGACTCTGTTCGCTTAGTGCACCAATATTTTTGTTTTCCGAGTATGCATAGATACACAGCACCTCAAAAGATTGTTGTGCAACTACTCTCACACGCTATGAGACAAGTGGGAAATAAGGTAAACATGACTCCATATGTCCAAGACCGCCTATTTGAAGCAAAGAAAAAGTGGGGTCAGAAAAAGTTTCTGAATGGTAGCTCGGCATTGATATTACTCATTTATGAGGCACTTGACATGAAGAATTGCCTACGCTTGATGCCGACCTCGATCGAGCTAGCAAAATATGCCAAGTCAGCGACTGTTCCAAAGAAAAAGAAAACAACCATATCTATTGAAGAAGTAGGAACCAGTTCAAAGAAACCCATGAGGGGGACTAAACGCCTAAGAGAGGAAGAAGCTCAAGAGACACCACAATCAAAGAGGACCCATATAGTGCCAAAGGTTTCTATGATACAGCAGCCAATCACCAAGAGAGACCTCTCCACAGCCTTGGAAGAAACGCATCAGTATATGCGGGGGCAAGTAAATTTGAACATTCAAGGCCACCATTACAGACAGGCAAGCCAAGGAACGAAACAGAAGGATAAAGAACATACTCCTAAAGTACCTTCCAGATACAAAGAAATAGGGCTGGAGGAATCAAGTTCTAATGAAGAATCAAGCCCTGAGCAAGACACATTGGACACGGACATAAGAACTGAAATGAACAACAAAGAATGGGCAGAAATAAATCAGGTGGAAGTCACACTTGACAATCAACAACAAGAAGCATAGCACCAGGAAGTACAAGCTGAATAAGAACACTTAATTCAGCTAAATGATCATTCAAAGATAAGCATCAAGGAAGTACCAATAACTAATAAGGATGTAGTGCCACCTATCAAAGAAGAAATACAAACTCCAGGGGATCAGGAAGCAGGCCCACTACAAAATAAAAAGCCAATCGTGATTGAAGTGCCTGATGATACACCTCAAGGTAAGATTGACCACAAGGAGGCTAAGCCAAGGATACAACTCCATATTCGGCAGCCCCATGATACTATGTTACACATTGCACAAGGGAAAGATGTTACAACAGGCAAAGAACCTAGTATCCCTACCACATGGTTAAATGTGGATGTTACTCAATTGAAACCTGTTGTCAAGCAAATGATACAAACGGCCATGGACACACAATAGCAAATGATGGACACGGATGCGGATTATGACAAGGCCATGAGGGAAAAGAATCAATTTCAAATCATGAGTGAACAACTGTCCGCACAGCTCATTCAGGCCCAGAAAGAAATTTCAGCTAAGGATACAGAGATAACCGCAGTTAAAGAGCAATGTAATACATTGATGAAACAGCAGTGAATTGAATTGTTTTCCAGGTACCAACTCTATCAAGTACCCTTGCTTCCGGGACTGATGCCTTATTCGATGCAGACTGAAGTGTATTCATTACTTGTGTACATCTTTGGAAATCTAGCATATAGATAGGCAGTCTTAGAAATGCATCAATTCCTTCTTGTGTCCAGACATCCGTCATGCGCAATAATCCTTGTATGATAGTCTTGAAATCTTGTGACATGATAGGGAAGTAGTGATCCCTATCCATAATCTTGATGGTCGCCATGAAAATGAGTTCGAACACGGGTTGATCGTCCAAAAACCAATGACCTCTTGCCTTAGTTATCGATTCCAAGGGAAGAAGCTGGACCTCTTCCTCTTGTGTAGCCTCGGAATTAGAAGATGCCATCTGCACTCAATATAGAGTATTGATTAGTGACAAGATGGTGTCGAAAATCATCCTTCATTTATCCTTCATTAGATTGGTAATGCTCCATGTGAATTGTGTCGTCCCTTCCCCGTGGGTGTGAGAAAGGTAATACCTGGGATTTTTCATACTTTTTTTTTAATATAATTTTATGTTTTTGTCTGAAAAAAAAAACAGAAAAGTTAGTTCATAGCCGAAGCGGTTATTAATTTTTAAGTGATTTTCTTAGATTATGTACAAGTGCTCTCCTATTCCCCAACAGGGAAATGTGCTCCACTATCCTAAAGTAGAAGAAAAATGTTCCGAATGCTTGGCCTTGTAATGTGGCCCTATCATGCATACTTTGGGTTCTGGTAACTCCAAATGTGTGCAACTCGAATTACTTTGTTGGTGTGTACAGATTGTCCTGCCTGTTGGCATCCAAATTTGCTTTACTTCATTGGGACAGCCTGTATTTCTAGCACTCCTGGAGAATGTAGTGCTTTTCGTGTAATACTTTTGTTTCGTCCGCTGTTCAAATTTTTGAATGATTTTTGTTGCATGGCGGGGTTCTTGCTTTGTCTTGTAGTGGTTTATCTTCGGTTGTTTTACCTTTGGATCATTTTGATTCTCCTTGTGCCTTGGCTTGTCCTTTTTGATATTTGTCACTTGAGCACATGACCTTGGAATCCATATCCGCATTTGGGTCGGTTGGGTGGATATCACCTTCTTCGGAATCCATACTTTCTCAATTCTTTGTGGACCTAGGTGTTGAAAGTGATTTGCATGCTTGTTCTGTGGTTCTTTCTGATGTCGATAGTGGTTTTGTTGCTGAAGATATGCCGTCACTTGATCTTTTCTGATCCAAGCCTTCCTAGTGTAGGGAATTAGGTATATTCCAATGTGTTTAGTTTCGTGATAGTCTTGCTGACTAGTCTCTCTTGTGCTTGGTTCCTCACTGAGGCTGTTATTGGGTAAGACACTAATCTGGTGATTTACTAGATTAGAAGATTGTATGCAATCGAGATTCGGTGTATCCTCACATGAAGTACTCGATGAAGAAGTTTCCATAGTGCGAGTGAACATACATTCGTCATCGTGTTCATTTAAGTGAGTTCTCGGTTCTATACTTTTGGCTTTGATTGGTCGTTCGTCTAGCATACTGAATACTTCACGATGTCCTATCTTGGCCGAGATGTATCCTAAGGCCAATTGAATAGTCACTTCATATTCGTATATCCAATCTTGGCCTAACACGAGCTCTTCTAATAGGTCCTGGTCGTGGCATACTAAGAGTTTTTGTTCCAGTGTGTATATATGTGTATGTATTCTGATTTTTTTTTCTGTTTGAGATTAAATTAACAGGAGATATTGTATGGTGGAAAAAAATAAGAGGCGACCTAACATACCACCTGAGACATGGCAGTTTTTTCGTAGATAGCTACGTCTTCAGGAGTCATTTCCTCAGCAGAAGGTACACAAATTAATAGTTTATATTTATAATTTTTATATATTTTAGTAATTTTTTACATTTAATTTATGTTTTTTTTTCTTAAATAAACAGGTTGCTGCAAGCAAGAGAGTGGAGTCGGGCCACACATCGCACCTAGGCCAAATGGGCCATAATGGTTTTGTAGCTACATTTGTAAGTATATGTGTTATTGTGAGTATATTTTTTATTTTAGTTAAAATGCAAGCAACTAATCTTTTTTATTTGTTTCAATGCAGCGGAAGGATTATGGCCGATATCCTACAAAACATGAGATTGAGTATGCTACACATTTTGCATATCGGCGTTTGAGCAAGTATATGCGAGATCATCCTGATGCCTTTGTGAGTATTATTAAATTTTATATAATTATTTTATTTTTATGAATGGTTTAATTGTTTTATTTATTTATGTTTGTTATATGTAATATAGGAGTATTATGGAGAGACAGATATGGATGAGGTGGAGAGACAGACAAAGGAGGGACGATCTCGATCGTCATAGGGTGATCATGACGATGAGGATGAGGAAGATCAGGATGATCATGATACTGCTAATGATGATGATGATCAACATGATGATGATGATTAGGATTTTAGTTGATTATGACATTGGATTATATGTATTTACATTGATATACATATATATATATTCTATCTATATATTTTTCATTTCAATTATGTTTTGAATTGTGTGTATGGTATTAAGTAATGAAGAGTTTTGTTCTATTGATTGTTATTATTGTTTATATTAAGCATGTGTTTTAATACTTTAATTATATAATTCATTCATATGTGTGTACCTAAGTGTATATTTATGTGTGTGTATATGTATGTATATGCATGTGTATGTGTGTGTATATGTATGTATGTGCATGTGCATGTGTAAGTGTATATGTGTATATGAGTATGTGCATGTGCATGTGTATGTGTGTGTATATGTATGTGCATGTATATGTGTAACTCTATGTGTATATGTGTATATGTGTGTATGTGCATGTATATGTGTATATGTAGGTATGTGCATGTGTGTGTGCATGTTTATATGTGTTTTAATACTTTAATTATATAATTCATTCATATGTGTGTACCTAAGTGTATATGTATGTGTGTGTATATGTATGTATGTATGTGCATGTGTATGTGTGTGTATATGTATGTATGTGCATGTGCATGTGTAAGTGTATAGGTGTGTATGAGTATGTGCATGTGCATGTGTATGTGTGTGTATATGTATGTGCATGTATATGTGTAACTCTATGTATATGTGTGTATGTGCATGTATATGTGTAT
>MU260274.1:220000-252500 GCA_020310875.1 Ceratopteris richardii
ATGTGTGTATATGTGTGTATGTATGCATGTGTGTACATGTGTGTGTATGTATGCATGTGTAGATGTGTGTGCGTATGTATGCATGTGTGTACATGTGTGTGTATGTATGTTTGTGTGTATATGTATGTGTGTGTATGTATGCATGTCTGTATATGTGTGTCTGTATGTATGCATGTGTGTACATGTGTGTGTATGCATGCATGTGTGTATATGTGTGTGTATGTATGCATGCATGTGTGTATATGTGTGTATGTATGTGTGTGTATGGATGTGTGTATATGTGTGTGTATATGTATGTGTGTATGCATGTCTGTGTATGTGTGTGTATGTATGTGTGTGTGTATGCATGTGTATATGTGTGTGTGTATGCATGTGTATATGTGTGTGTATGTATGTGTGTATGCATGTGGGTGTATGTATGCATGTGTGTATATGTGTTTGTGTGTGTATGCATGCATGTGTGTATATGTGTGTGTATGTATGCATGCATGCATGTGTGTATGTATGCATGCATGCATGTGTGTATGTATGCATGTGTGTACATGTGTGTGTATGTATGCATGTATAGATGTGTGTGTGTATGTATGTGTGTGTGTATGTATGCTCTATCTTCCTATCTCTATCTTCCTCTCTGTCATCTCTTTCTCTCTCTCTCTCTTTCTCTCTCTCTCTCTTTCTCTCTCTCTTTATCTCTCTATCTCTCTATATCTCTCTCCCTCATCTCTCTCTCTATCTCTCTCTCTCTCTTTCTCTCTCTATCAATAGAGAATAAAACAATCACTTATAGGTATGTCCCTCTTTTGGATCATTGTCGTCAAAGCCTAATGGATGTCATCTATCGTCAAATTCCAAAGAATCGACACCCAAAAACTTCTACAAAATCAAAGAGAAGAAAAATTATAAAACATAAAGCATAGAGAAAGACAAAGGCTAAGAGTACGCACACCTTTTAGCAAGATGTGAGATCTAGAGAGAGAGAGAGAGAGGGACTGTGTGTGTGTAGAGAGAGAGATCTGTGTGTGTGTGTGCACAAGACAATGCAGGTCACAATTCAGTTCACGCACACAAGTTCAACAGAAGCAAGCAGTACTCAGTGCAAAACATGCACAAAATGTTGAGTTTTGCTCTCGGGTTCCTGGTATGTTAAAACATGGCCTCAATATATGCGTCGGTATGGGCATTGATATGGGTGTCGGTAATTTCCAATAAATTATTGACGCTCATACCGACACTATACCGATGCATATACTGACGCTTATACCGGTGGTCACGAGACATCCCGACGATCCGTTTTAAATGGTCATACCTACATTCACTTGATCGTCGGTATGCTTAAGTGGACTTTTCCAACGTTTATACCGACGTTGAGAGTGACCATCAGTATAGGCAGCATTGGTATGCCCCTCATATGTTGTAGTGTAACTTCCCATTTTTTCCTTCAAGTATGATCAAAGGGATTGATTGAAGTATTACAAAAACAAAATTCACTCCTTTTCAAGCTCAAATTGAAAGATACATTTGCATCTACATTAGGAAACTAGATAAGTACTCGAAATATGCATGCTTTTGTTGTATCTATGCATTTGTCGAAGGAGAACATGACATAGTTCTTGTTTCTTATGTCTCAATGTTATCTGAGCCACACACACTTACGTCACTATGAAAGCTTCCCTATACTCAGCCTCACAACTAGAAGTGGCCACAGTAGGCATCTTCTTGCTCAGCCAAGATATGCACGAGGTACCAAGCATAACGCAAAAACCACTAGTGGACACACGTGTCATAGCAACCAGCCCAATCTGAGTTAGAAATAACATGTAAACATTAATGATCCCCCCTTGGGATAAAACAATCCAAGTAGCCTAGTACCACTCAAATAGCAAAAGATGTGCTTAACTACCTACCAATGCTTGACACTTGGGCAATGCATAAACTTGCTCATCTAAGAGACAAAAAACTGAATAACAAGCCAAGTTATGCATAAGTAAATCAAGAATCCAACACCCTACTGATAGAGAACAATGTCAAATGCATCTTCATCATCATGAAAACTCAATCATAAACCTGTTTCCATGGGAATGGCAATAGGTTTGCAATCTTCAAGCCAAAATGCTTCAATAATGTGTCAATATATTTCGTTTGACACAAAGCTATTCCCCCATCAACTTGCATAAATTGAATTCCCAAATAATGATACAAATGACCCAAATTTAACATCTCAAAAGAGGCATGCAAATCAACCTTAAATTCAGAAATATGCTTATCATTAGGAAGTTGGACTATTCTCAAAACCATGTGTAAGCAAGTAGGCATTTAAGTTGGACTATTCTCAAAACCATGTGTAAGCAAGTAGGCATGCATCTTTTCATACCAAGCACATGGTGCTTGCTTCAAACCATATGACACCTTTTTCAACCTGCACACTTTATTATCATGCCCTTTTTGCATAAAACCATAGGGCTGAAATATATAGACTTCTTCATGTAAGTCACCATTAAGAAATGTATTTTTGATGTCCAACTAATGTACATCCCAAACATGATGAGCTTCAAGTGCACAAATGCTACAAGCAACGATCATTCCACATGTGGGAGAAAATGTCTCATCAAAATCAATGCATGTCTCTTCAACATGACCTTTGGCAATAAACCTTGCCTTATACATGTCAATTTTTCCATCAAGCTTATGTTTCATCTTGTATATCCATTTAGTGCAAATGGACTTTTTGCTTGGAGGAAAATCACATAAAGAAAAAGGACCATTCTTCATAATAGCATCATATTCTGATTGCACAACAACCATCCAATTTTTTGAGTTTCGTGTTTCATCAAAAGAAACAAGCTCATTCTCATCACAAAGATGAGAGAGAACCATTGCATAACAATGTGATGCAAAGGAAACACTATGAGAGCATGAACAAGTATGACATGTCAATGGTGTATCTAATTTGCCATCTCTCAATGTCTACATCAACCATTTGGGCATAGTTTTTGCCTCCTCTATGTAAGCCCTCTCATCAAGAAGTGCATCATGTAAATCTACATCATAAATGGAATGATCTGCATCATTATTTCAAACCTATAAGGTCTAAGAAATTGCCTCATTTGGACAAGCACTTGAGTGTCCACCTATAAAAAGAGGCAGCAAAGTTTCATACACATCTTTGGAGCTAAGTGATGTATCCATAGTACATGAAAGTAATGGTTGAATTGCATCTTCCACAAAAACAACATCATGGCTGACCAAAATGCATTTAATTTTTGGATGATAAAGACGATAGCCTTTGTTTTTAGAAATGTACACAACAAAAATACATTTCACTACTTTATCATCCAATTTCTTATGTTGTTTTTCAAGCACTAATGGATATGCTAGACAACCAAAGACATGCAATTGAGCAACAGATGGCTTGCTATCATGCCAAAATTCATATGAAGTGATCGATTGCATTGCTTTGGTGGGACAACTGTTAAGTACATATGTTGCACACATAACAGCCTCAAGCCAAAAGTTGTGGTAAAGCTTGAATTTTGACCATACACCTTGCCATATCCATGAAAGGCCATTTTTTTCAGCAAGTCCATTTTGTTGCGGTGTATACAACACTGTACACTGATGTTTTTACCCCATGTGCAACCAGAAATGCATTAGAATCAGAAGACATGTATTCCCCCCATTAGAATGGAGGGTGCCCAATTTACATGTTGATGGATTTTTAGCCACAAGTAGGAATTGTTTGAAGCACATAAACACTTCACTTTTTACTTTCAATGGATACACACATGCATGGTTGTAGAAGTGATCAATAAAAGTCACAAAGTAAAGGGACTTCCCAAATGATGGTATGTGCATAGGACCACATACATCACTATGAACAAGCTTCAATTTATGAGAGACTTGAACTCAACCATCTTTTGGGAAAATATTGCATTTTTTCCAAACTATAGCCTTCATAGACATGTTTACAAGGTGCCTCAAGTTTGGGTAGAGAGGACACCATTTCAGATTTTTGCAGACAAAGCAAAGCAAAATAATTCAGATGACCAAAGCATGCACTCCAAAACTTTGCATCTGAGATACTCTGAGAATCTTGAACTACACATGTTGAATCATTCATAGATTTTGCATAGTCTATGAGCTTATGCAACCCACAATATAAAATGTCAGAAGCAATAATAACATCACCATTAGAGAGCTCATGGACTATACATTTGTAATCAACAAATTCGACAACCAGGCCAATCTTGGATAATGTTGAAATTGACAACATATTTTTCTTGATCCTGGCACATATAAAGCATCTAACAATGTGATAGGATTACCATCACCAATATTCAAAATGATGTTACCAACTCCTCTGAGTACTTGTTAGCACATATAATAGTATTTCCTATACGAGTAAGCTCAAGTGAACTAAAGAAACTACCCTACGATGTAATATGTTTTGTTTCCCCACTATCAAAGTACCAAACATGTGATTCTACTACATACATACATTGCTCATATGAAGATGGGTCATAGGTTCAAACATTAGTAAATGCCCATTCTTCATTCTGAACAAGATTAGCAAACCCTGTTTTAGGCATAGAGGCCTCTACAACAACCATTCCATCCTCTTTCTTCTTGGCCTCTTTTGTAGTGAGTTTAAGACAATTGTTTATGACATGATCATTTTCTTTACGATATTTGGAAAATTGTTTGTGCTTTTTTTGTTTTCTTCTCATCTTTTTCTTCCTTGTGCCAATTGTGCAACATTAACAAGTTTTTGCTTACTAGTAGATGAGCTCTATTTTCCTTTACCCTTCTAACTACCTAAGAAAGCTTGATTTGCAACATGCTAAATTGACTTGTTCTGCTTGGACCTACCTTCCTGCAACAAAAATAGAGACTAACTCCTCAAATGTTAAGGCATTTGGATTGAATTTCATTATCAATCAAAGAGTAGAAGCAAAACTCTGATATGAATCTAGAAGATGGTTAAGAACAATTTGCACAAACGAACTATCTAGTAAGACTTAATCAATAAAAATCAATTGATCCTTCAAATCTCTGATTTTTGTCAAAAAAAATTATCCATAGAATCTCGTTCTTTCATATGCTCACTCTCCAACTGTTTTTGGAGGTAAGCAATACGAGCCTCATTTCTTGCGTGGTATAAATTTCTAAGTGTATCCAAAGCATCCTTTGCTATTTTGTAGGAGAAAATGTGAGGGATATGGCACGTTTGACAGACAAAGCTATGAATGCATGTGCATGAGCATCTTTGTCATCCCAATGAAGTTGCTTTGCAATAGGTGAAGCAGGAACCACAACATGAACCTAAATTTGAAGATCGTCATCTTCATTGCCATCTGCTCACCTTCCATAACTATATTTGGAGGTGTAGTAGGATGTTTTTCAACACCCTGCACAATATTCCACAACCCTTTTGCTACCAATACATGACGTGTTATATATGCCCATAATGGGTAGTTAGTACCAAAAGACTTATCCTCAACAACCAACATACATAATATATCATTGCTTTCAGTCATGGCCTATAATTAAATACCGTAATGCAAAAAATTGATTGTATCTCAAAAAGTTGAACAGAAATACCTTGTCGAGCTCTGCCAAACTTGTAATAGACTTCTAGGTGCTTGTGCTAGTGAACTAAAACCTATATATATGTTTGGAACTAAAGGATGAAATTGGCTGCATAATCATTGTGATACTGTGTTCGAAGGTCAAAATGAGCTCATATCAAAATTTCAATGCATAATACAAAGCTATTTTGAACTCCTAATTGCCCCTAGTGTGCACACCAATTTTTGTGCAATTATGAGACTATGACCAGAGGGCTGTCAATAATGCCCTAGATGAATTGATGACCTTCTCTAATACTAATTATTGGAGTTTGAGGTTTGATGAAGCACACAAACAACACAAGTAAGAAAAAGAAGAAGATTGGAGCACAACACAACACACAATGTATTAGCAAGTGAATGCTCTAAGATAAGTGACCCGTTAAGGTTATATGCATATATACAAACCAGGGAAAAAATCCTCCTAAAGAGAGAAAAAAATGTCTTGACAGTCCTAAGTGTGTTCACACTCATCACTACCAAAATATATCAACAAATGTGAGACAACATAATGGAGCATTGATGTAGTATCATGGTGTGTGTAACTTTGGCTTGGAAATTACACACTAGAGATAAGAAGTGGAGTGGGTGATTTTCAACATGATCTCATAAACTCACATACCCTCCTCACCTCAAACCTCATGATGTCATAGGAGCATCTTTCATCAGGCTTTGTTCTTCTTCCTGAGTGCCATTTTTGATGTTCATCCTCTTGCATCTATGACTCTTTGTATGCTAAGTTGGTTTAGTGGTGGGTGTCATCCTAAACTTGTTGGTCCCATTGTAATAAAGTATTATTTGTATAGTAGTACACCCTATTCTTCTTCTTATTGCATTCTCCTTATTTTCCCAATTAGGTTTTCTTCTTAGTGCACTTCTTGTAAGAGTCTTCTATATTATACTTGTTATCTTAAGCAAAGATCATTTCTATTTGGCAAACCTCTTCTTGCGTCAGTGCCATTGAGTGAGGATGTATCATGATTTTTGTCAATGTCAAGAGTTTGAGTTTTGTCTGGTTCACCAATATGTATTATGCATATTTCATATCAAAATTGAACCCTTTACGGACAATGATTATGTGTCCTAGCCCCTTGTCCGGAACACAAATGGTCTTCACCCTCTAAGGAAATTCCTCTTTAAGAATCAATATCAATGTAAAACTACTTTCATCTTTTCCTCTTTGCCAAGATCAAGTTGAACATTTTGTTGTCTTCCTAATGATAAGGCTGGCTTGAATAGGAATTCTCAACATGGTCACTTTGTTTGAAAAGTTGGCATTCAAATGGATGGGTAAGGCATGGTCAAATTAACAAGAAACATGGTACCAACTTATTTAATTGAATAAGTAGTTCCTCTTCCTCATGGACTATCTACACTAGAAGAACCATGACTATCTCAAGAGGTTTGAACTTCATGAAGTCACTTTAGAAAGCCTAGAATAGGATGAAATTGCATTGCCTCCTCAATAGCAAGTGGATGGACAATGACTTGGTTTGGTTATGTGCATTAGGAATTTTCCACATAACATGCAAGTGTGATCCAAAGCATTTAACTCGATGATATGCTCCTAGGTGAAGTATGCCTACATACACATATATAAGGAGACACTCCCCATGATTGCGTGAGAGAGAGGACAACTCCCATTCATTTATCATATTTTTACTCTTATAACATACATAGACTTGGAGACTTCCCATGGTGTCACTCATACACTCTTTGAAGCGTTGTATATGATACTATCACACAAACTTTTAGGTTCAATTCACTTTGGACTTTGAGGTCTACATAAGCACACGAACAACACAAGGAAGAAGAAGAACTTTGGAGCACAACACATGGTGTTCCACCATGAAAGGGTTGATTTGTAGGTGGAAGAACTTTGTGTGTTGGTGTGTTGGACTTTGAGGTCTACATAAGCACACGAACAACACAAGGAAGAAGAAGAACTTTGGAGCACAACACATGGTGTTCCACCATGAAAGGGTTGATTTGTAGGTGGAAGAACATGAAAAATACGTACCGTATTGAAGCCCTCCGTGTTATCCTTCATTTTGTATTAAAAAAAAAGGAAATCACAAGAGATAGAAGATGAGAAGTGTACCTACTTCTTCCTCCTTCGTATATTCCTATAGAAGTATTAGTTTAAACATTGTAAAAATAAAAAGATGTTTTATTTTCATTTTTAAAATTGTAAAAAATTTTATTATACTTTTGTGTTAGCTTTCTTTATTCATGCAAAATTTAAAATTATTTTTTAGTTTCATTTAAAGGAAAAGTTCAGTCTTTCACATGATAGTTATGGGCTTTCGACCAATATATTGTCTTTGAGTATATATATATTTTTTTAAAGTTTGATCGTTTACTCTTTCAGTAGCTTGAAATTTGAAAGTATTATTTTCAGAGTCTATTGTCGGATTGGTATGTGGATATTAAATTTTGGATCTTTAGTCTAAAGCTCAATGTGTTAGCCACTACACCACACAATCCCAATGACAAAAGTACTCAAAGAAATTAAGCTCATCACTTTTCAAAGAAATGAAGCTCATCATCCATCACTTTGAATTTTCCGATTCCTCCTCTAAAGAAGGTCCCTCTCCCTTCCCCCCCTCCCCTCCAACCCCTAAAAAAAGAAAGCAAAAAACCAAAACTTGCACTAATGTCATGCAATACACATACCTCATGCAATACACATACCTCATTTGTTCATTATGAACGAATGGAGCCTTATGGTCGATTTGAGTGAGTAGAGATGTAAGTCAATCAGCTTAGTTGGGCTACTATGGAATCAAAACTTTAGGTTTTGTTCCTTTTTATATGACTATATAAGTTTTTTATTGTTATTGAAATCAATGCAAATGGTTACAAGATGAATTAGAACTTAGCTATTGGGATTCAAAACTATAGAATTTGTTCTCAAAAAAGTGTTGATCACAAGTGGTCTTTAAGAGTTGGCCAGAAAAAAGTGGTCTTTGAGAAGTTCATTGTGAACTATGATCCACATGGAAGATTTTGATTGTTTGTCGAAGTGAGATGCTGGGCGGTGTGAACCCACCCTTAGTCTTGGGCTCTTGTTTTGCATTTCAAGTTGGTCCTGCGAGTTCTATGACCTTTTGCCGTCAAAATATATTCTCCCCATTAGAATCAAAAGACATGTATCTCCCCCATTAGAATGGAGGGTGCCCAATTTACATGCTGATAGATTTTTAGCCACAAGTAGGAACTATTTGAAACACATAAACACTTCGGACTTTGGTTTCAATGGATACACCCATGCATGTTTGGAAAAGTCATCAATAAATATCACGAAGTAAAGGGAGTTCCCAAATGAAGGTGTGTGCATAGGACCATAAACATCACTATGAACAAGCTTCAATTTATGAGCGGCTCGAACTGAACCATGTTTTGGGAGAACGCTGCATTTTGCCCAAAATATAGCCTTCATAGACATGTTTACAAGGCATCTGAGATAGCGTGATAATCTTGAATTGCACATGCTGAATCATTCACAAATTTTGCATAGTCTATGAGCTTATGAAACCCACGACATAAAATGCCAGAAACAATAATAACATCACCATTAGACATGTCATGGATTATACATCTATCATCAATAAATTTGACAAATAAACCAATCTTGGATAATGCTGAAATCGACAACATATTTTTCTTCATCTTAGCACATATAAAGCATCTCACAAAGTGATAGAACTACCATCACTAGTAGTCAAAATGATGTTACCAACTGCCCTGAGGAGTTGTTAGCACATGTGATAATATTCCCTATAGGAGCAAGCTCAAGTGAACTGAAGAAATTGCACTTCGAGGTAATATGTTTGGTTGCCCCACTATCAAAAAACCAAACATCTAAGTCTAATCCACATGGCAGATTTTGATTGTTTGTCAAAGTGAGATGCTGGGCGATGTGAACCCGCCCTTAGTCTTGGGCTCTCGCTTGCATTTCAAGTTGGTCCTTCGAGTTCTATAACCTTCTGCCGTCAAAATTGCTCGACTTATGTTTGTGCGAGGAGCGCAAACGTGATGACACATACGACGATCCGCGCAAGCTGAAGCGGGAGTGAGCAAAGCTGTCGGAATGACGGAGGCTCCGAAGAAGAGTTCACTGTTACGGGCCGCCATCGAGGCGCTCGGTCAGGGGAACCACGCAGAGGCCGTGCGCTGCTGTAAGCACGCTCTCAAGCTTGACCGTCAAAATTATGATGCCTTTGTTGTCCTCGGCAAGTCTCTCTACGCCAGCAAACAGTTCGAGCAAGCTGAAATTTCTTACAGGCGTGCTGCAGATATTAAGTCTAGTGATGCAAGAGCTTGGCAGGTAAATTATTGCGCGCGCGCAGCGCACACACACACACACACAAACACAAACACACACATACACACACGCACGCACTCATATGCACACACACAGCGTCCTTCACGAGGCCTAGTACATTCGTGCGTACCGATACCGATATCAGTTTGGAAGCTCGAATAGTTTGAATTCAATCAACGAAAGGTTTGGAACAACTCTATCTCGAAATGTGCCACGCAATCACATCTTTTGACATTTCCTCACTACAGAAATAATGAGACATCTGGATCATTATGACTTATAGACTTCTCCTCTCCCCTTTGAAACTTGAATTTCCACTGTTAGTTATTCCTTATCCATAAAAGGTACGACGACCTTATACACATTTCGTTTGACACACATGTGCATTGATAACATGCTATCTGACTACTGCTTCTGTGATATTGTTTTTTCTTTGGTATCATATGTAGGGTATATCTCCATTTTAGAGAATGCCACATACTCTGCAAAATATAGTCATTGATGTGATTGCGGCCGCAAAATATCATGGAAAATCGAGCACTTCTGAGCAGTATATATGACAAGGGTCCACAAGCTTGATATATGACAATAAAGAACTTACAATGCTCTCATAGATGTTCTTATGGAAAGAGTGCATCTAGTTTTTTTTGGAGTCAGGACATGGACGTCGAATGACGCGTTGATTTGAAATTGGTATATATGGAAGAGGCTAATGCTATGCTTTTTGTGCCATTGAAATGCCTATGACCAATAGGTTAGCTGCTACTTTATAAAATTAAACAAAAAGTAAGAATGCAGCTGGACAGATTTAGGCACTCATTAATCTTCAGGGTACTGGGCAGATTTAGGCACTCATTAATCCAGCTAGCTAAGTCTTTAGGCTGCTGGGCAGAGAACGCTTCCTACACATAGAGAAACGGATTTGAATGCACATTGCACAAGGAAGTGGATTCACAGAGAGGACTGAAGAAAGGCAATATACGAACAAAAGAGCATCTCGATGACTGGATGGTACCTATTGGTTGTAACTTAGCCATTAGATTATGTAGTGTCCTGTTGCCAGGAATTATTTATTATTTAAAAAAAACCTGCAAAAGTCAAGTCAGCTACAAATCAGTAACCCTGAAGTAAGCTACGATATTCGTGACGTCAGTGATATGTAACCGATGCGTCAGGAAACAACTATGTCTGGAACAGTGCCTCGAGGACCATGGGTGGTGCAGAGAGCTCTGCTCGGGTGATGTCATGTGGTATGGTCTGCTTGCTATGGAACAAGCATGAGATCATACGTACTTGTGGCCCCTCAATTTGTGCCCACTGATCGACTGTCAAGCCTTGTGCCCATACCGTTGCTGAATACATCAAGGCGGGGGTGACTAGTGTGTCAAAAAGCCAACCCTTTGTGCAGGGTTCCTCTAAGTGTGCCTGCACCTCCGCTCTAGCATGGCTAGGGTTGCATACCCTCGGGTGAGTCTGTCAATAGCTGCCTGCCTCATGGTGAAAGGTCTTGGTAGACTGGTGAAAGTAACTCCCAAGTAGACGTATGAAGTAACCACCTCGATGTGCCATCATGCTATGGTGAAGATGGCTGCACTCATTGCACTGGATGTGTGAAAGATCATGACCTTGGTCTTCCCAAGGTTCAGAACCAATCCTCTATGTGAACAAGAATCATCCAAGGCTCCGAGGTGGCATTGGAGCCGCTCAAGTGATTCTGAAATCAAAACGATATCATCCACATGTAAAAGAATGTGAACTGGGGTACCTCTCATGTCGCGCCACTCCCTGCCTGCGCTTAGTATGGAATCGGAGATCTCATCAGTGTTAAGCCCAAAAAGTGTCGGGGAGAGTGGACAACTTTGCTTAACACCAATGGTGCTAGCAATGGACTCTGATAAATCTCCAGGGCATCGACCTCGACAAAACACCTTCATGTAGAGAGTGTAGATTGCCCATATCATCTCTATCGGGATCCCAAGGCTCAGTAGGCGCTAGAAAAGCCTGTCACGTTGAACTGTATTAAAAGCCTTGTGAAAGTCCACAAAGCAACAATAAAGCCTCTTCTTCCTTGCCTTTGCCCCATCGATGAGACAACATGGGATGAAGATATGGTCGATAGTGGAAAAAGCTTGTCTGAACCTCCTTGCTTGGCTTGGTGCTCGGAGGCCCTCTACCTCTCCATATGAGCTAAGCTCTACCACAAGAAGTGCTCCATATAACTTGGCCATTATGTGGCCAATCATAATAGTCCTGTAGGTGCCTTGATCCAGAGCGTCGCGAGATTTGTGGATAGGCATGATAGTATGTTGTGTCCACTCCTCTGGGAAACCCTCCCCTATAGCCCGGTTGAAGACATGTGCAATCAAAGGGGCTATAGTGGAGGCCTCATAGATGAGGTGCTAGCTCTGTAAACTAGTATTGTTAGCAGCCTGCCTGTGCTGCATACTACGTATGGCCTTCTTCACCATCGCTGTAGTAAAGAAAGAGAAGTGTGTGGGTCGAGGCTCAAATGGCTGTGGGATGGGTGGCTGTCGAGGCACATCATATAATTGCGCTTCATAATCTCTCCAGATCTGTGAGTCCTCAATGGGTGCAGTCAGACAAGGCTCACAGAGAGCGCTCCATGCTTTTGCACTATCCATGCTCATGAATAGACGGAATAAGTCAAGCTCCTGTGTCTCCTCGAATGCCTTCCTCTTTCGACCGGTCATTGCCTTCATCTGTCTACGAGCCTCTCTCTCTTTGTGTAATCTCTCCCAGGGTTCGTCGCGCATGTAGGTGTCTATAAAGTGCTCTTCACTCATCATCATACCAAACGTTATGGGGTCTAGTCCCATGGGAGGTGAGGATGTCATAGTATTGAGTCGATACTGTGCATAGTGGAGCTGATATGCTATATAGTCTTGTGGTTGACTACCATGAGCTTGTAGTTGCACTTTCCTTTGAGGGTGAATTTGGGGTTTACCTGGATTCATTTTGGTATATATAGTAAAGTGTGCTCCCCCCTCCCCCAACAGACCCGGGTGGCAAGCAAGTCAAGCCTCGTGAAGTAGGCCATTGAGCCATCCTTTTATAGATGACGAGACGGTGCTCGGATCCAAGCCTAAGTAGATGTCGTCCATATGCTATGATAGGAGCTCTGTCTTCGGAGTGTCTCATGATAGTCTCCTCCTATGGGGTATGTAGTGCGTGTGGATCCTCCTCGTCATATGTCTTGCACTGCTCACTGCGTGTGCGAGCGTTGAAGTCCCCCATGAGGAAGACTTCACCAGGCGTGGAGTACTCCATGATCTCATCTGGTAGACATGCATAAGGTGACGTGTCACGTCTCCCCTGATGAAAAGTCATGCTTAGTGGAGGTGAAGGGAGAGCTTGTGGGGGCGAAATAGCAGGCTATTGAGAGGTGTGTGTGGTGTGAGAGGGAGTGAAAGTGAGAATGAGAGAGAGTGAATGGGTGTGTGTGGGAATGTATGTGAGGATATGTGAGTGAATGTATGTGAGTGAATGTATGTGAGTGAATGTATGTGTGTGTGTGTGTGTGTGTGTGAAGGCGTGTGAGAGTTTATGTAAGGGTGGGTGGGAGTGAATGTGAGGTTGGGTGAGTGAGAGTATATATGAGCATAGTTGGACCAATCTGCGATTTTTTGGTCAAAATCAAAAACGTTTAAATCGTTCCATGATTTAAGTCATCGGGAATGATTTTTATCACACATAAGAGTGATTTTTTTTCTATTTAATGGTTCACACGCGCGCGCTCACACACACACGCACATATATATATATGTGTGTGTGTGCGCGCATGCATGCATGCATGTATGTAATTAATGTATGTATGTGTGTGTGTGTGTGTGTGTATTTGTGATACTTAAAACTTTTATGGATCATGAATCATGATGAATGTTTTACATTTGAAAATTTATGCATTATAAAGTGAAATCATGTGCTATATCATATTTCGTCTTCATTCTGCAAATATGTATAATATATATATTTCTAATGAGAAAAAAATAAAAATCTCTCTAGATGGATAAAAACCTCAATTTTTATTTTAGGCCTGAATGGTTTAAATGATTAAATCTTGATTTAAATCTTACGATTTAAATCTCTCGGTCACACTATGTATGTGAGCGTGTGTGAGATGTGGGAAAAGGAGTGTGGGAGTGTATGTGAGGGTGGGTGGATGTGTGTGAGAGTATATGTGAGGGTGCGTGAGATGTGGGAAAGGGAGTGTGGAAGTGAGTGTGTGGGGAGTGAAGCGGGGAATGTGCGCTGTGTGTATATGGGAGAGAGAGAATGAGGATTTGCAGATGTGTAAGTATGAAAGAGAGTGAGTGGGGTTGTTGTGTGGATGAGAGAGGGGGAGTAAGTGTATGAGCAGGGTTGTGGACATATTGCAAAGGTTCTCTACTGGTTAAGAGCATGAGCAAACTATCTATAGTTTAAATGACTCCTGAGTACAATATTTGCAATCACACCTACAGTGCTACTGTGCTACACTTAGTCATTTCACAGAATTCAGTCTACCTGAGCTTCCATGCATCCTTCTGTGGCCACTATTTTATCCAACATGGTATTATCCCTCCTATTTCTTCGTATAGCTTGTTGAGGAAATTGTTTTGACTGTTGAAAGCTGCAGAGTTGATTATGTCTGACCTTGTTTTTCAACTTTGTACTTCTGTACTTCTAGCTTCGCAATAAGGAATGCACTCTTTTGTGTTTATCTGTACAGGGTCTTGCAGAACTATGTGAAGCTATGAACGACTATGAAAAAGTTATTGAAGCTTGTAACAATGTTATTAGGATATTTCAAAGTAAGGGTGACTTGACACATTTGGCTGACTATATACGGAGGCTCGCAAAGGCTCATGCAGCTCTGCAGGATTATCAGAATGCTTTACATGCATGGGAGAACATTCTTCATATGGAATCTGTTTCAAATTCTTTGCGTCTTGAAGCTCTTTGTGGGGTTGTGGACTCCAAATACATTCTTATGGAACAATGGATAGAAAAGAATACCAACTTACAGCTTTCACAAGATAAGATGCTTGATGCTAGTTCAGCAAAGCAGATTGCAGAAAACCAATTCACAAACAGTCAGGATGGCCTAGATCTGGAGGAAACTTTATGGGGTCTTTTA
The DNA here is from genome assembly GCA_020310875.1 of Ceratopteris richardii. Lineage (NCBI taxonomy): Eukaryota > Viridiplantae > Streptophyta > Polypodiopsida > Polypodiales > Pteridaceae > Ceratopteris > Ceratopteris richardii. The sequence continues at coordinate 235,089 of MU260274.1, forward strand.
AAGGAAATTCCAACCAATGAGAAATATGAGACTATTCTGTTGCAGTATTTAATCTGGAAGATGCGTGTAAATTCTCTGGACAAAGGTTTATTACATAATACTTCATTTTCTGTTTAAAGTGCTTCAGCTTATGCCTTTAATTATGCTGGATGTCCAATGGCATTGTCTACTGTATTTGCAGGTGAAAAGTGGCACAAATGCTGCCTGCAGGTATTGCAGCTTTGTTTGTCTGCGTTTTCTTGGCATGCATCAAGTTTGGCTACAATAGTGCTCCTAGCCCTTTGTGAAGAAGACACTGTAAATGATCTTTTCAGTGAAATGGGCATGCTAGAACTTGCTCAAGGACGAATGACTAGACTTAATTATCTTGGCAAAAGGTTGGTTCATGCATACCCAGATCAGGTGCTTTTGATGCCTGTGCTTGCCTATTTAATGCACCAGTCTTCTTCCTGCTCCAGAAGGTAGCCTTTGATTTGAATAATCAACTTCTAATTACGGGAACATAATATTGATGTCTTACTTGTAGAAGTTTATGGGATGTGTATCAGTTTGTTGCAGAAGAGGTCCCTGTGTGAACGCGCTATACAGTTAAATGAGAACAGTGTTTTGGGGTAACTGTTCTCACTTAAAAAAACATATGTGATATTTTAGTGATCATTTTTTCTGTAAATGGATTCCAAACAGTTGGCAGGTTTTAGCTGAGCTATGGGCATCTGAAGGAGCATACTCAAATGCAAATGATTGCATAAGGAGAGGCCTTCATGCTATCAATGAACTGCGAAGCTCATTTGGATTGAGCTTGCAGTGTGCTGAAATGGAGCTACGACTGGCCTTCGGAGAAATACATTTGAAGACTGGAAACTATGATGAAGCATCTAAGGTCTACCACAATATAATCAATGTAAGAGATATAGAGGCGTATTTTCTAGCTGCACTTGGCTTGATGCTAACCTCCTTTTGACCTAAGACAGGTGGCTGAACAAAAAAAGGATGACAAATTCACACAAGTACTTGTTCCAGCTAAGGAGGTGCTGTGATAATCTTTGGTTTTATAAATTCATGAACTTCTTCTTTAGGTTCATAACTTATATTTAAATGACCAGTGAAGCCTCTGAATAGGTTTGCCATACAAATTCATTTTTTGAAAGTCCAATTCCCTCTTTCATATCAGTTTCCTCCATGCCCTCCTGGCACCACCTGCACACCTCTCTTTCTGATGTAGAGGAGTACCAACCGAGGCCATACTCCACAATTCAATACATTGTAGCTCATCATGCAAGGTGCCTATGAAGATACTTAACATAGAGGATCTCTATGAATTTGTTATTCTGGGCATCCTGTGAGATAAGGACTTCATACACCACTCTCTGCCACTGGTTATAAAGCCTAGCTTGTAGCCCTTTTCTTTTTTCATGTGTCAAAGCTGGCATCTATCACCTAGTCAATATCTACTAAAAAATAGTTGGCCTAGTAGTTTTTCCATAGTTCCGGGTCATCACATCTTTTATTACGTTTTTGGCAGTTTCACTACATAGCAAATCAAAATTGGCATCCATCACCTACTGGGCATCCACCGTGCAATAGATGTCCTAGTCATTTTCCATAGTTCCAGGTCATCACATCTTTTATTACCTTCTTGGGATCTTTATTTTCTTTTCTTTTCTTTTGTCTCCCCTTCCTTCTTTTTTCCCCCTGGGAGGACACATTTTTATATTTCATACGTACAAGGGTGTACATGCTACCAAAAGGGGGAAAAAGGAATATCTGCAATGCAGCCTATGAAATAGTGTGAATGAGGATCTTCAAAATGCTATGGTGATCAGGTGGCAAGGCTGAAGAAGCCAAAAGAAGGTGCAGAAGCATATATGATCAATGATCCATAGTGAGTAAGAGTTATAATGATCATACAATTCAAACGTCATCTGAATGGAGAGAGACATGCGGCAATGGAAGCAGGGTGAACAAGGACATCATCCTACCGGTTAACGTTGCGGTAGTTCCAAAACACATAACACATCATCTCTCTCAGCTGATTGCAATGTGAACAAAGGAAGTCCACTGTAGAATGTGATTACCGACTCATAAAATCTCTAATGCAAACATTTTTAATGATTATTCTCCAGAACAAAATAGAAATGCAATGGGAGATGTTCTTCCATATGTTTGTGTTCTACACTACGACCAAAATTGTCTATGGCAATCCCAATTATGATTAAATGTGGCGGGAAAATCAGATGGAGGGAGGAGAATTCCATATAAAGATGCTTTAGAGGCATCTGACTCATCTTTCAACAGAAGCCAGCTTTCAATCATGTTTGCAATGCAAATGTGTGGCAGAGTGTGGCAATAGGGAAAGAATCCAATGTTCAGGAGAAATGAAGCACTAACTCAAATCAGTTGCACCTCTTTTATAAAAGTAAGCATCTGAGGGAAGATATTAAATAATGGAAGATGCATGCAACAATGGTCAATATGATGACTCATAAGGCATTTGAATCATTGGAAGCTCAAGTTCTCACATGACAAAGTAAATGAACTCGGAGTAGACTATGTGGAATGCCATTAACAAAATCTATTTTCAGCATTAACATACTCAAAGATTGCTGGCAAGGAAGACTTTACACAAGCCCATACTAAGAAAGATGAATAACAATAGAGAATAGGCAAATACTGAGGGTCTTGCTAACAATTTTGTACAAGATACCAGCAAGGGTGATAGCTTGTGAATCTGAAAGCATAGTAGGCTTGTTTATCTCAAGAATTAGGACGACAAAGTAAGATTTCGAAACCGTGAAGTGGTTGAAGTATCAACCAACCAACCAGACCCAAATAAGGATATTTCAACACTTACGTGTTTGGAACAATATAACACTGACAAACAACTTAGCATTTTTCAACTGACAAACAACATAGTTCAATCCAAGAAGACCATATAAGAACCCAAAACACACATAGTAGTTTTGTAATTCTGAAGAAATTCTTGGTAGATTGTGTGTAAATTTCTACCTATAAGGATTACTCCAAAAACATGTGTATACCCTCAATTTGAGTGCTACAAAGCATAACATGCTTCACTTAGATGGTAGATGAGTTGATCTGAGCACACAGATCAATCTGTTTGATATGGTATGAATCAATCTAAACATGTGATGCTAGCGATGTGTAGAGGTAGACAGCCTATGAACAGTTTACAACACATACTTTTTATAGACACTGCTGCGAGATAGGTAGGAGGTACGAAATTCTTCAAAAATGATTTGTATTGAGTACAAAACTTATCTAAAGAGGTTGTGCAAGCTCCCTCACTCCTTGGCCACGAAGTTTCATGCTTTGATTACTTAGAAATCAGGTTAGAAAATTGGAATTTGTAAGTCCTTAAATTTGTCTTCACATGCATCCTAAAACTTGCTGTTAGCTTTTAATGACTTTTCCTAACTTGAGGTGCATGATGCTCATAAGCCACAAGTTATAAAAGATTCTAGATGATAATCCATGTACTAGACCATCCAATACAAGTTTGAACTCAATAATTCACATACAAGTTGAGTTTGCTTGCTTGAATACACACACACACACACACCCCCCCCGCGGCCCCCTTTCCTTTAAGCTCAACTTGTTATGAGTTTTGAGGCAGAGGTTGTATGTTGTTCCTACACTTGAGCTCCAAGAGCAATAAAAGAGTAAGTAAAGAATGTCTAGCAAAGTGAGGATAATGAAAGAACTTGTCTAGCAAAGTGGAGGATTCCAATATCCATTGTTGGAACTCACTTGAATGATGTGTGTGTGACTCACCTCCCATCCATATATACCGTCTTGTACTCTAAAAATAGCAATGTTTTGGAATAGTCTAGTGTGAACATGTGGCCATCATGCAACACTTATTCCCATTACTACTTTAGTACCTTAGCCTTTAGGGTATTCCTTGAGCTTGGGACCTTGGCTAGCTTGCCCTTGTCCCTCACACACATGGACTGATCGCTATGGATGGATATCATGATCCTTGTGGATCAATGTCTTGTCCCTCACACACATGGATTGAGCTCTATGGATCAATATCATGATCCCTGTGGATCAATGTCTGACACTCTCTCCCCCTTCTAAAGATCATTGTCCTCAATGATCAATGAGGGAAAGTACTTACGGACGAGAGTTTTTGATTCCCAAGTAGAGTTTGTAAGTGGTAATCCTCCAGGTCACTAGATACTCTTGGATCTCACGATTCCTCAATGGCTTCTGTCTCCGATCTAGTATCCTGTGTCTGGAGAATGATCCATGCTGATACTTTTCTGCAAAGAAACAATACCTTCTATTAGATTATCCTCCCTGGAAATATACTTTCGAAGTTTACTGACATAAAACACTAGATGTACTCTGCAATCTGGAGGAAGCTCTAATCGGTAATGCAATTTCACTTAGCTTTTTAACTATCTTCCAAGGTCCATAAAACCTTGGTGATAGTTTACTACACTTCCTTGTGGAGAGTGAAGTAGATCTAGCTAGTACCTGAAGAAAGACTCTCTCTCCCTCTTCAAAGGATCTAGGGGATATCTTCCTATCAGCATACTTTTTAGCCCCATCAATGGCTTGCTTCATCTTGGCTTTAGCTATTTCTAAATTTGCTTGGATGTTCGTTAAGAACTTCGAAGCACTAGAACATTTCTTTGGCATGCGGCATGCCTATGGCACTGGGAGCATTGGGATTCATGGCATAGTTCATCTCAAAAGGAGACATACCTGTCACCTTGTGAGGCCTATTGTTATAAGCAAACTCAACTAGCGGCAAATAACTATCCTAATCTGTCTGTCTCTAAGACACATATGCCCTCAACATGTCCTCTAGAATTTGCTTGATCCTCTCGGTCTCACCATCTTTTTGAGGATGATCACCAGTGCCCATCTTTAATGACACCTTCAGTTTGTCAAATACAAACTTCCAGAAGTGTCCTGTGAGTCTGACATCCCTATCTGAAACTATGGATGTCAGTAACGAATGCAATCTGAAGACATGCTGGATAAACAACTCTTCTACGAGCTGAGCTTCTGTCGTCTCCTGCGTGGGTATGAAATGAGCCATCTTGCTCATTCTGTCTACCACATTTAGAATAGTGTCCTCCTTCCTTTGGGTCCGTGGTAACCCGACTATGAAGTCCATATATACACTATACCAATTATGATCTGGTACTTGTAAAGGATGTAAAAGACCTTGCGTCTTCACCCTTTCTGCTTTGTTGACTTGATACATAAAGCATTGTTGAACATAAGTGTGGACATCTCTGGCTAGTCCAAGCCACCAAAATGTTCTTCTAACAAGCTGTATTGTCTTGTGAACACCTGGATGTCTCGCGCAAGCCACATCATGGTTATCATGCATGAATTTTCTTCTCAAATCTCGGGAATCCGGTACACAAACCTTTCCTTTCCGTTTAACAATTCCATTCTCGTGTGAGAATTTGGAATACGGAATGGACTTGTTCGCTCTGCTAGGGAAAGAAACAACGGGAATTGTCTCGTCTCCTATAATAGAGTCATTGCTGATGGCTCTAATAATCTGTAACAAATGTGGATCTTCCACCTGTGCTTCCTTTATCACTTGAAGCAATGAGCTTTCTAGAACTGTAAAGCTCATTTGATACATTATTTGTGATAATGCATCAACAACTATATTCTCTTTGCCTCTTCTATAATGGATTTCCATGTGAAACTCTTGCATGAGCTGAGCCCAACGAGCCTGTCTGCCTCGAAGATCTGGTTGACTACTAAAATACTTAAGTGTATGGTGATTTGTGTATAGGTAAGTCTCCACCATAAAGATATTTTGCTGTGCACTGGTCAATTTCTTGCTCTCAAAAACTATGGGCCTACCATCTTGGCTCAGAATTGCCCCTATGGCAGAGTACCAAAACTATCTTGCTTCTCTTGCTTCCATGGAGATGGAACTTTGCCTTGAAGCAAGTTTGCCATAGGTGCTGCGATCGACGAATATGAAGAGATTAATTTCTGACAGAAACCGGAAAGTCCTAAAAATGACTGTAAGTGCCCCTCATCCTGAGGAGTAGGGCACTTATGCACATGTGACAAATCTGAAGCTCTGTCACATGTGCATAAATGTATAGCATGCATTATGCAAAGTTCAAACATGGTATTATGTTACATTATGATGTACGTAGTATGTACTTAGTATACATTAATGGTTATAATCAAGAATCAATACTCAATATTGTTATAGCTTATAATCAATTATGCTATAACTTATACTGAGTATTGTTATAATAATTTTTGAGGATGATCCATCACATACATATCACATGTGTATAATCAATAATGTGTACTATGTACATATATGATATATCGTGTATGATATACAATATACTCAGAACTGTTATAACTTATACAATGTGCTGTAATATATGTGAACCATGATAATGGGTATATATACATACATCATTCATGTGATTGATGAGCATAAATGCACATACTCTATACCATCTGGGACTATAAATGTGACTAATAGGGAGTCAGGACTCTTATACATTCAAGGCCTAAGGCTTCAAGTCCTCCTTCTGAGTAGCGTTGTAGCCTTTAGTGCTCGTAAAACGACCTGCTATATGGAGAAATAAGCAGACATGTTGACGAACAAAGCAATGAGCAAATCAACACCCAAAATCGATGAAATTTGGGGGGAGGGCTTGAACAAAAAAAGGAACTTGGTTAGTAACGGGTTCTAGATGGGTCTGCCAAAAACGTCCTCCAAAGGTCGACCAAAAATGTTGCTAATGCATCTGGAACCAACACTGGCTATATTTCTCTATTGCATGCTGGGTGAAGCAATTTTAAAAGATTACTTCACACTCTTTCAATCAAGGACAAAACATACATGGGAGCTGGTTCCGCAAATGATACTATGCTTTTCATGGAAGCCACTCCTCAATCTTTGCAAGCTTTGCTCAACATCCTCCGCATATTCGATAAGGTTTTGGGTCTTATCATGAATACAACAAAATCAAAGCTCTTAGATATTATGCCACAAAATTTCAATTGGCTTCCTTGGGAGGGTCAAAGAACTCAACAAGGAACCATTTTTTGTCACCTTGGATACCCTCTCGGATTTTGTGTGAGTGAAAGGCATCACACTTCATGGGTTCTTGAGAAGGTTCTACCAAAGATCAACAATCAACAAATGGCTCGCAAAAGAGTGTATTTCAAAGTCCATATTTTTTAAAGCCTTCTACAACCATACATGATGTATATGATGCCATTTCTAGATTGGACTGACAATTTTCTCAAACCCTTCGCTTTGTATATCAAGTCTTTCCTATGGCAAAAGCAATTGTCATGTGCATGTGTCCCATGCACATGGGCATTTGTTACTGAGAAGAGGAAAATCAGTGGTATGGGTATTTTAGATCTTATGACTTATACACACTGCAAGACAATGCACTCTCTGGAGAAATTCATGGACAATTTGGTTCCCTAGATAGTAGATATTTATCTTGCTATTCAAAACCATGCAAGAGTCTATAATAACTTATAAGGGGACTTGGAATATAGATACATGGTCAAGAGTCTTCATAAAAGCACCCCTCAAACTGAAATGGAAGGCAACAACGATACTACTTCACTCTTTGAAGAAATTGGTCCATCTCATGCAATGGAAACCACACAAATTGACACAAGAAAGCTCCATACATCAAGAGTTCACGTAGAGGCTCCCACTAAATAATCCACCACTTGCATTTGAGCTTGGATCATATGCCTTTTACCTTCATGCTAAAGGGCTATCTACAATTTTTTCATTGAATGAAGATTCAGACCACATTCATGGAAGCATGATGAAGATTTAAGATAGGAAAGATTGGAAAGCCTAAGGTCTACTCGAATGTAAGGAAGCATATTCAACTTTATATTATGATTTCCTCCAATCTACCTTTGATATCACCATTCATTGTAATTAGCGTTGGGAAACACAAAAAGATCCGGATTGATGGACCAAGCGATGCAAAGACCTTTGGAATCTTGCACTTCTACTATGTCAGAGGGTATTCCTTTGGAGGAATTGTGATGGACAATTAAAACTAGTGTCTTCCTTGGGAGGCACTCTACCCCCACCCTTGCCTTGGATTTGGAGATCATTACGAAACTATGAAGCAGTTCGATAATTAAATCATGGTGGGAAGACATGTGATTCAGAATGCGAACACCACTTTTGAGGTTCTTAGTTTTTAAGATTATTATTGGACTCGACAAATTCATTGACTCGACAATAAAATAGAAAACTTATCATGTGTGCTTTTGGATACTATGGTTTATTTTTCAATCCTGTAACAAGTTGATATTTGAGAAGCACAAGATGCTCAAAGACCACATTCCTTTGAAGATTCTCAAAGAAAGGCTGCTCCTCGTCGTGATTAAGCTAGTAAAACTTTTGCGTACTTTCACAAGTCTCATAATTTACAATTTATGTAGAGAGGGATCTAGAGAACTTTGTAATCATAGGGCATCCAGGCTACTTGTACATTTGATTCAATAGAGATCTCGTTTATTTAAAAAAAAGTAAAAATTGCACATGATCCCATGAAGTGACATGTCGAATCTCAATAGTAGGCCCTAAAGAAGAAGCTTGCCCTTTAATAAGGGCTTGTTTTTCCCTATGAAGTTGAGCAAAGTTTCCACAATCATGAATAATATCTTGCATTTTGAGAACGAAATGTTGCAAACACATAGGGGAATCAATAGGGAAGAGATGTCTCTAAGTAAAGTGGTTACAACATCACACAAGGAAGACACCAATTATAGCATTATTAATTGTTAAATTCTTATAGAGATATTGCCCATACAAGGAAATAGTCAAAGATCAACAAGACCTTAGTTTATAGGCATCCTCCCATGCATCTTCTCATAGGGAACATAGAAGAGGCGCTTGTAGAGTTGTCCTTTAAGTGATTGACATATTATAGTTCCTCAAAAGCCATACATGTGTATACTGTTGTCTGTGAGCGTAAAGGGAAAGTAGCTCAGGTGTGCCATCATTCGAGGTGACCAATGCAGAAGCTATGACCATTAACATTAACAAGCAAATGGATACCGTCATGACTCATACTGCATGAATGCACATATGAGAAGCCTGCCAGAAGGGTCATTTAAAAGTGGAGGGCTGCAATGAGAGGTGAACAATACAAAGGCAGTTCGAGTAAGAATTGGAATCAATACTAGCATATGCCACCTGGAAGTTTGTAGTAAACTTTGTATTGTTTTTCTTATGATGCAATTCATCCTCTTGTATGCAATAAATATCTACATTTTGTCAAATAATCCTTGTCCACAACATTTTCGATCTGGTGATGTGCCTAGATCTTGAATATTCCAACCATCTTCATGAGCAAGACTGAGATATGGGAGAGGCTTTCTCTTCTGTATCAGTGCCTCTTAAGAAATTGTAGCAGATCCACTATGATGCAACTTTTTTTTATGTCTTCAGTCATTTTGGCCTTAGAAAACCTTAGTACATCTTGTCGTATTTTTTCTCACTTACACGTGCACATATATGGCCACATGCACAGTTGTATCCTGACATGGCTGCGATTTACTCAGCCTGAGGGAAAGTATTTCTGAATTGTGTTTCAGTAGCCCGTAGCTGATGTGACTGCTGGAAAACTCCGAATTGTCGAGAGAGACATGCAGTCAAGTTAGTCATAAACAAGTTGGTGCACCTTAATAATGAAAGAGAGGCATCTATCCACATAAGTTCAATATATGAGACCTGCATCTGTATGTGACAAACCATATTTTTGTGGCGATATAGTTGAAGTCTTATCTAACACATTCTTGAATTGGTTGTCCGAAATTTGAGTAGGGTTTTCAACTGAACTCCTTGAATATCACTCAAGAGAAGCACAGATAGTGTCATACAGGTAAATTTCCACAAGGGTAACATCGACATATCACATAACTAAAGTCTTAATTTGTGGTTTGTGGGAGGCATAAAGGTTATAGTCACAAGCATGCTTTTGTAAGAAATTTCCAATCAATTGCTTATAAACAATTTATGGACCATTTTAATTTGTTTATGAATTTAATTTCATTTATGAAGCCTATGCTATTTAGATTTTTAGGAAAGTTCTCAACAAAATATCAGGTTATGTAGGAAACTCTCAGAAACATTTTAGCAGGCCTGTCATAAGAGAGATGCCCATCAGGAGTCAGAAGTCAGATCATGGCAAAAAACAACCATGTGCACATGTGTGCAGACCCACAGACATGTACGTGCACTCATTCGCATGTGCACTCATTCGCATGTGCGCACATGTGCATGCACATTTACGGGCATTCTCTCTGTATTGCTTATATGAGGGCCGACCCTGCAGCTTTCATCAGGGCATCCCTGGCACCATACCTGCCCATGTACCACATCTTACACTCCTCTCTTAGCACAGGATGCAGCTAGATAGCTTGATGCATTCTCATGATTGTACTACCTACCTTGGACATGTAGACATGCATATCTCCCTAGAGATAAAGCTCCATCCCTCCTTAGACACCCAATGGATATACCATTACCACCATCTCCAGTCCATTTCCACCTATGATCAGCCTAGTTTTAGCTTGTATCAGTTTTGTATCAGCTCTGTTTCAGTCGTTTTCATTTGTCTTTCTGATAGACAGATGATATATACACCATCTACACATGATTTGTCTGACAGGTTGATTTCGGACTGACATTGGCATTAAAAAGCTTTCTTTCTTTCTTTCTTCTTCTTCTTCCTCTCTCTCTCTCTCTCTCTCTCTCTCTCTCTCTCTCTCAAAAAGAGAATCCAACCAGCCTGCCAGCCTCACACCACACAATGAAAAAGGTCAGCAGCTAGCCAGTCAAATAGGCAGTCAGATTGATGAGTATAAGGGGTGTGGTCTCATGACCAGTGTATTTCAGGAAGTGATGTCCAGTGCAGTATAGAGAATCTCCTGCAAGGCTTTTTTCAGCTTCATGGATCTTTCTATGTAGGGGTAATGCTTTATTTTCTGTATATATTTGCTACATCAAGGCCATATAATCGCCTCTTCATAGTGAGCATCTGGTCCAAATCTTGTGAACATGAGTTCAACTCCCGAGCTCTATGACTGCCGTTTGCATGTTGTACGGCCATATATTGCACTTGCTATCTGATGGAAAATTCACAAACAATCACTTAAATTTTATCTTGAGAGCACTTTTTTCTTTCACATATTCTGAATCATGCTTTTGCTGTTGGCCTATGTAGACAAGGGGGGTAATAGTATTGCAAAAGAAATTTTATTTAAACAATCATGCAAAGTTTTTTTTAGTTTTCCACGATTTATCCTAGTTTAATCATGCAAAGACATGTTTTCTAATGATGTAATCCCCTGCCCCTCCAAAAGATCACACACACACACACACACACACACACACACACACACACACACACACACACACACACACACACACACACACACACGTGCACACACGCACGCCCGCGCGCGCGCGCGCACACACACACACACACACACACACACACACACACACACACACACACGCACGCACGCACGCACGCACGCACCCACCCACCCACCCACACCCACCCTGCACACAGTAGCATTAGTAAGGGGATTTAACCTTTTACTGGATTCATTTGCACATGCATTATGATAACTTCGATGCGCGAGTGTGCACACACACACACACACACACACACACACACACACACACACACACACACACACACACACACACATGCATGCACCCACCCACCCACCCACCCACCCACACCCACCCTGCACACAGTAGCATTAGTAAGGGGATTTAACCTTTTACTGGATTCATTTGCACATGCATTATGATAACTTCGAGAGTTTCTGAAATATTCTCTTTGACTTACAGGGGCAGATAAAAGTTCTTCTTGCACAAGGACATGTGGAAGAAGCTGCTAATGGCCTGATTGCTTTGCTTAGCCTTGATAACCAGAATTCTTGGGCATTAGCTGAACAAGGCTATTTGGCTTATGAGAAGAAGGATTTCGAGAAAGCTGGAACTTTGCTTCAACAAGCAGTCACTCTCAATCCAACATGTGCAAAATATCATCATAGACTTGTACATATTGTTCTTCCAAGAGCTAATTTTATCTTAAATGTTAAAGTGTACTCAATATCCTTTGCAGTGGATGAAATATTTTTTGTTCTTGGTGGTTCAAACTATCACTTATTTTCTGAGATATGCAATGTAGTTCAGGCTGTCAACATAATTTCCATTATACACATTCAAGGTTTATGACCTATTTGTGTACTTCTCCAACTTGCCCATAGAGTTTTTGAATGCCTATATCAATTCTAGAAGGCGTATAAAGGGAGTCATATTCTGGATGGATGGATCAGTTGTTTTGTTTTCGTTCTGCCTAAATATGTTGTTAGTGTAAGAGTACAAAGTAGGGTTTAGTGAGAATTACTTGAGATAAGAAGTGGAGAAGTTTGTGTTCATCGTGAAAGTTGAGGTGAGGAACTGTATTGATGCACATACATGGAGGTATTTGAATGTTGAAATCAACCATAATTTATAGAGTGCTGACTTGTTTCTTCTCAAGTGTTTTATACACAATGAATCTATACACGATGAATGCTCATGTGGGTGTTAAGTATACGTCTTCATTTTTGCTCCACTCTTTGGCACTCTGTTGTGTGGTAGAATATTGGAGGAGAGGAGGTGGGTAAAAGAGAATTCTTTTTTATCAACATTGATTCTTGTGTAATCCATCAAGTTGATTGTAGTGTTGATGCCTCTTTGAAGTGAGGAGGATGAATAAGATTTATGTTCTCCTACTTAGAAAAATCACACAATAAGTTAGAAAATGAAAAATCCCTCTCCATTTTCCACTTATAGCTCATGCGTGGATGGCCGCATGTTGCCCACCTCTGGGCTTGGTGTCTCACGGGGCTGGAACCCATGACTTAGTTGTTCACATTTCAAGTCGTTACCACTAGACCAATCTTGTCCTTATGATTTGATACCTAATCAATTCCTGTTTATTACATGTATGGATTTGATCTATGTTCTTTATATTCGAACCAATTTTAAACTATGGTGCTGGAAAAATAACATTCTTTCTTTTTCAAAGTCAAACTTCTGCTATCAAATCTGTCCATACCTTTTTCAATCATTGTGCAATGCAGGGTCTTGTATACTGGAATTTGAACAATGCAAAAGAAAAGGCATTAAGTCATTTCATGGAATCAGCAAAACTGGACCCAAACCAGTCTGAGGTGTTTTGCATGCTTGGTCACTATTACAAGGATTTTCCTGTGTCTCGGGGAAGGGCGATCCGTTGTTACCAGAAAGCAATCACAGTAAACTGTGAGGACAGTGAAGCAGGAGTAAGATGAATAGGGAATGTAGTGCTTACAATATGTTATCCATTGTAAAAATGTCAAGGAAACATTTCTTTTTCTTGCTTGTTCATGATTTTCTGTTTCTTCAGGAGGCACTTTGTGATTTGCTTGACAGTGAAAGTCAAGAAATATCTGAAGTCAATATATGCCAGGAAGCGTCTGGCAGGTCCCCTCGTGCATTTTGGGCCTTCAGGCGTCTTGGTTATATTCAGGTTAACTAATTTTTCCGTTGTTACTCAATCTTGTTGCATTGTAGGAAAAATCTTTCAATTTGTGAAACGATGAACTTTTCTTGTGCCACGTCATGTTGAGATGCAAAGGAGTCATTAGTGATATGATTGTAAAATAACAGATGTATTTCGTAGAATTTACTGTACATTTCCTTCCTCAGATGAAGGAAAAGTGAAATAGTTGTAATAACAGGGCCCTCTTCACTTGTGAAGTTTGCTAAACAAAAAATTCCTGAACAATTAGGTGAGTCGAAAAGAGTGGACAGAAGCAGTGAAAAATCTGCAGCATGCAGTTAGAGGTTATCCAGCTTCTCCTGATTTATGGGAGGTATATTTCTGAATGCATTTTTGTACTGTTAGTCATTATCAATGTAAATGTTTTGGTGTTTTTCTGTGATAGAGAAAAGGCTAATAACAAGAAAGCTAGGAGACGTGTGTATGTGTTTTAAAAAAAAGTTCTTTGTTGTTATTGGTGTTGAAACTTTGAATAGGCATTAGGTCTAGCTTATCAACAGCTTGGAATGCTAACAGCTGCTCTAAAGGTCAGAACTCTATTGCTGTTATTTGTATAAGTATGCAGCATTAATATGATTGGTTCCATAACCAGTTAAGACTTACTGTAGGCTTATGGACGTGTTCTCACAATCAATGAAGGGTCATTATATGCACTTCAGCAGAGTGGAAATATTCTCCAGACACTTGGAATGTATAGAAAGGTGCAATTCTGAGCTTCTTCAAAGATAGGAATTTAACAAAATGGCCAACGTTATGTGTATAATTGTCTGTGGAATTTTGACAGGCAGTGTCAATGTTCCAAGATGCAGTAGAAAAGTCACCTGAGCACCCTGCAAGCTTGTACGGTTTGGCCTCTGCTCTGCATAGTCAAGCTCATGAATGTAGATCAAAAGGTGCTGTCCAATGGAGTGCCTCACTTTTAAAGGTATGCACATGTAGTTTTTTCCTGCAATGCTAAGACGATGAATATTCAAAAAGCACAGCAGGTCGATGCATCAGATGAGGTATATGACTTAAAGCGATGGATGGGAAGTGCCAGAAAAAGGATTTTGATATTATGAGGACTCGAACAATGAGAACTCTGAAATATTTTCTGTAAAGTAAGATGGAATGTAAATTTGGGGAAGATTAAGAAGTATTCAAGTTAAGCATAGATTATCATTAATTCAAAGTTATCTTATGCTTATTTTATTATTTGAGTTATATTTGTGCTCATAAAGCGCTTTTACTTTATTCTCAAAATTTGCAAAATGATATATATTTTTTTTCAATCATGTAATTGCAGAAAATACATCAAGTATTGCTGCATAAAAGTTTGCACAATTCATATTCTAATATGAAGAGGCCATTCCAGGCTTCTCCATAATTTTAGCTTTAGTGAAATACGTTCCATGACTCATTGTATCTGATCCTAAGAGAAACATGTACTCTAGTTGGTATGCTAAACGGTGAAATAATTGTCCCTGCTGAATTTTCTTTTCATTTCATGGTAAGGACTGATAGTCTTGGCATCCCACATCAATAAGAGCCGATTTCCCCATGTTTATATGAAGGTCTGATGCAATAGTAAAAGATGGAATTGTTCTAACAATGCATTAATGTTTGAAGCCACCTCTGGAATGAAAATAAGTGTGTCATCCACAAATCCCACAACAGTTTTATGTACATCATGGAATGAAACACCTTATATACTCTGATGTTGCAATGCATGGTCTAACATATAAAACATAAGGGTAGATGTAAGCGCAGAGAACATTGGGCTCAAGGGATAGCTTTGCCTTACAGATCTTTTGAAGACAAATGAATTGGATAATCTGCCATTAATATCCACTTGCGCAGTGCTTCCCTTTGCTAGCAAGTTGATCAGACATGCCATTTTGCTTCCAATACCCATTTTGTGCATTATGTCGGAGATAAAATTCCATCTAATTGGATCGAAAGCTTTCTCAAAATCTAGCTGCAAAATGACTAGGTTCTGTGACGAGTGGATTGCATGTTCCATAGCCATTTGCACCAAGAATGTATTATTGTTGTTGTTGTCGTTATATTATTATTATTATCATCATCATCATCATCATCATCATCATCATCGTCGTCGTCGTCGTCATCATCACCACCACCACCACCACTACTACTACTATTATTATTATTATAATATGGGAGAACGTAGTCCTGGGGGACAAATGTACAAAAAGGACTGAAGGAGAGCCTAAAGAATCATGCCATTTAGCTTAAGTATGTTAGCTCGATGTAGTTATCATTTGTATCGTGTTGTTCCTTAAAAATATTGTTGTTTGGGGGGGGGGGGGGGGGGGTTATCCATGCCTATTTGGTCCTTAGAAAGGCTGAACCAAATGTTGAATTTTGTGGAAAGATGAGTGAGACCATGCTAAACATCTAGGTGAGTTTTGCTGGACTTGGTGAGTTACTGTGTTGGTGCTTCTTTTTGCTATGGTGCCATACACTTTGGAAGGGAAGCACTTAAAGAGTCATATTTCTGCTTGCAGTCTACACATGTATTGCCTTCAGACTTTCGTTAACATAAGCTACTCTGTCTGTCTGTCTGTCTGTCTATCTCTCTCCTCCTCTCTCTCTGTGTTTCATGTGGTTTTGATGATCAGTTTACTCCCGATGCCAGCAATCAACCACAAGCAATCGTATATGGCCCTTGAGCAACTCAAACCCATTGTAGTCCAATTAATCTGGATCATTAGAGGGATAGGATGGACAGAAAATGGGGGAGGATGCATTTATGGGGGGGAAGGATAGGGAGGAGAGGGAATAAGGAGCAGATCTGGATGGATGAAGGAAAAGAGGTGTGGAGGCAGAGAGGGGATGATTGCAACCTACAAGTTTAGGCAAAACCTCTTTTGTTTTCATCATTGCCATCGAGTCTTAGAAGATAAGAAAGAATAGTGAGATATTTTCTGCACTTATTGAAGTCTGTTGCATCACTAGGACTCAAACTTCATGCCAAAGTATTTCCTGTTGTGATTTTCTTCACTTACTAAATGTTTTTAATCATGATCTTCTTCCATGGATTATTTCTTTACTGAATAATGAAGAGTCTTATGTTCATAGGAGGCATCTTTGGTGGCTTCTCGTGGTTTATCAATATGTAGGAACATTGGGTGCTTCTGGAAGCTCTTGGGAGATATTGAGGTGCATTCAAGCAACATATTTCTGATATTGTTGACACACTTTTCAACCACACATGGAATATTTAGATGTTGATATCACAATTAATTTGCAGATATCCTATGCCAGGAATCTGCCTTGGGAATTAAAGCAGTGTGTATTAGATGAGGACAGAATTTCAAGAACCATAGATCAAAGCAAAATTTTGCATAGTTTTGCCTTGTCCTTGAATGCCTGGAGGGAGGAACGCTTGAGTGCTGCTTTAAAAAGTAAGCGAGCTTATCAGCATGCACTACACTTGCAGCCTCACAAGGCTTATATCTATGCAGACCTTTGTTCATGCTTGCATTATATTGCAAATCTCACAGATGATAAAAAGTCAAAATGGTATGTCCGATAGTGATTTGACAGTTTTCTTGAAGCTGTTCTTGATAATTCTGGATTTAATTGCTGGTTCTGGTGCATGACAGTTCAATTCTAACTGAATCAATGGCCTACAATGGTTTGGCTGTTGATGGAAATAACACAAATTTATGGACCTTGCTGGGTATTGTTTCTAAAAACCATGCAATTCAACAGCATGCTTTCATTCAAGCTCTCCATGTAGATGGCAATCATGCACTTGCATGGGCAAAGCTTG
>MU260274.1:260000-262500 GCA_020310875.1 Ceratopteris richardii
TATGATGCGACATGTGTTGGTTGCAAAGGGACTGTGGAACATTGTGCATGGTGTCGAAAAACGTTCTATCACACCTGCAACTGTTACAACTGTAGGTACTGAAGCTGATGGAGAAGGCGTCGAAGATGATGATACTACATATTCCTGTTCGTGCTTCGGTTTTTGCTGCGCCTATTGCAGAGCAGATTCGTTGGGACGGCAGAGATGCCCAGGCACATGGATTGATAGCTTTGTCTGTCAAATGTGCCATTATTCCTCATATTTGCTCTTGCGGAATAACTAAAGATGCTTGGGATACACTTACCACATTGTACCAAGCTAAGAATGAGGCTCGTGTTGCTTACCTCCGAAAACAGTTGGAGAGTGAGCACATGAATGAAGGTGATTCTATGGACAATTTCCTAACAAAGATCAAAGACTTGAAGGAACAATTGATTTCTGTTGATGAGGTTATACCCGATAGCTCACTTTTGAGGGCCGTTCTGAATGGTCTTCCTGATTCATATCAGAGTTTTGCTTCTACTCTTCGGTTGATGATGAAAGGCAATCCAAATGCCTTGTCATTTGAGGAGTTAGTCTCTGTTCTGTTGCAGGAAGATCAGTCGAGGCAAAACAGGTCTATTATGCGTGTTGTAGATCAAGCTTTCCTGGCTAGTCAGAAGGGCAAAGGAAAATGGAGCTCTTCTACTAGTAAGCCGAAATCTGCAAATGCTGCACATTTGAAGAACCAAGACAAAGATGAGAAAAAATCAGAAAAGCAAAAATTGTTTTGTAAGTACTGTAAAGGGAATGATCATATCATAAAGAACTCTCCAAAACTGGCTGCAAAAGAGGCAAAGAAGAAAGAGGCTTGAATGGTTGTTGCAGAAGCCTCTACACAAAAAACGGAGTCAACTAATCTTGTGCAGGAAGAAGAATGGGCATTTACTACTGTTTGCAATTTTGACCCATCTTCTCATGAGCAGTGCATGTTTGCAGTAGACTCAGATGTTTGGTATTTTGACGGTGGGGCGACCAAACATATTACCTCACAGCGCAGTTTCTTTTCTTCACTCGAGCCTACCCCTACAGGGAATACTGTTACATGCGCCAACAACTCCTCTTATCCTGTTATGGGAGTTGGTAAGATCATTTTGACTCCTATGCAGACACCTTCTTTTGGGAATTATCTTTACTTCGTGACTTTCATCGATGATTTTTCGAGGCATGCATGGGTATATCCATTGAAGACAAAGTCCGAAGTGTTCATGTGCTTCAAACAGTTTTTGGTTTTGGCTGAAAATCTGTCAGCATGTAAAATGGGCACCCTCCATTCTGATCAGGGGGGGGGGGGGAAGTCTTCTGATTTTAAGGCATTTCTGGCTCAACATGGGATAAAACACCAGTGTACAGTGCTGTATACACCTCAACAAAATGGAGTTGTTGAACGAAAGAACAAGTCACTCATGGAGATGGCGAGGTGTATGGTCAAGAGTCAGGCTTTACCACATAGTTTTTGGCTTGAGGCTGTCATGTGTGCAGTATATGTACTAAACAGGTGTCCCACTAAAGCACTGAAGTCTATCACTCCATATGAGGCATGGCATGATCGCAAGCCATCTATTTCTCATCTTGTGATATGCATTAGTGCCTGAACAACATCGCAGAAAATTGGATGATAAGGGAGTAAAATGTATTTTTGTTGGGTACGGTTCTGAAAGCAAAGGCTATCGTCTGTATCATCTAGAGACTAAACGCATTCTGGTTAGCTCTGATGTTGTTTTTGTGGAAGATGCTATTCAGCCATTGCTTTCATGTACTAAGGAGACATCTGTTAGCTCCAAAGACATGTATGATACTTTGCTGCCTCTTTTTACAGGTGGACAGTCTAGTGCTGGTCCTAATGAGGCAACTTCTTAGCCTTTGCAGGTTTTATGTGATGATGCAGATAATTCCATTTCTGATGCAGATGTACATGATGCACTTATTGATGAGAGAGCTGATATTGAGCAGGCAAGAACTATGCCAAAATGGTTGGTGCAAACCTTGCGTGACAGCAAATTAGATTCACCTCTGTCATATCGTACTCGTTTAGGCTCTCATAGTGCCTCTTTTGCATCAGATTGCTATGCTATGGCTGCATCTAGCCTCTGTGATGAGAATGAGCCTGTTTCGTTTGATGAAGCACAAAATTAAGAAAATTGGATGGTTGCTATGCAATCTGAACATGATGCTATCATGAAAAATGGTACTTGGTCTTTATGTGATCTGCCTCCTGGCAAGAAGGCCATTGGCACTAAATGGGTATAAAAGCTGAAGCGTAAACCGGATGGTACAGTTGACAGGTATAAGGCTAGGCTTGTTGCAAAGGGTTATGCACAGGAAAAAGGCATTGATTTTGATGAGACCTTTGCACCTACATGCCGTATGACTACTGTTCGGAGCATCTATGCACTTGCAGCTCATCATGGTTGGAATGTATATGAGTTGGACATTAAAATAGTATTTGTGAATGGTGACT
>MU260275.1:12500-15000 GCA_020310875.1 Ceratopteris richardii
TTTATCATTTACTTTCATTCCACTTGCAAATGGGAGCTTACTAAGCTAATAGAATATCCCTAGAAGGAATTTTGCTAATTGTAACTACACTGGTCACACTGAGCATAACTCTGAGCAGGTGTCAATACCAAAATAGCAAGTTTTTCAGGATTCTTCAAGTCACAAGTAGTCTGTTTTGATCTAATCATTACTCAACTCATTTCCAAAGTACATATAGCATTTCTTGGTATCATTTGGAAGATCAAGGAGTCTACTAAGCATATCTGGAGTCAAAGGAGGGCAGGTGTGAAGCAGGTTTAGCAGCACCAACTTGATCTTCTGAGTGCATCCAACCATCACTCCTAACAGTGGTATCAGAGCATATAAGGTAACATGGGTGATGGTTTCCCTTCCTTCATTGACAAATTAGACAGGAACAACTACCAAGCTTGGTCTCTAAGGATGAAGACCTATCTACAAGGAAGGAGCTTGTTTGGATTCATATCAAGAGATGAGGAATTGCCCTCATTCAAAGCCAGAGGCCTACCCACCAAGGAAGAGCAAGAGAGACTCAATCAATGGTGTGCAAAAGATGCTTTGGCAAGGTCATATCTTCTAAACTCTATTTCTGATTTCCTTCTACCACACATAAGGAATTGCAAAACTTCCCAAGAGACTTGGGAAACCTTGTCAACTTATTTTTCATCAAGCACAAGGGCCAGAAAGAATCAGCTATGGATTGAGTTTACAACTCTTAGGAAGCAATCAAAGCAATCTGTCTCAGATTTTGTTACCAAAGTCAAGGACATTGCAGACCAACTTGCAAGTGTTGGAGAGGAGATTGAGGAAGAGCAAATAGTCAGACAAGTGATCAATGGACTAAAGGCAGATGACAAGTGGGAGAGCTTTACCACAGCAATGGACTTATACATGGACATCCAAGCACCTGATCTAACAACTCTGATTGGACAACTCTTCACACATGAAGCTAAGCTTACAAAGAATGGAGAGCAATCAAAAGGTAATAATCCCTCTGCCCTATATACTGATAAGAAGGCTAAAGACAAGGGTAAAAACAAAAAGGTTGATGAAGAAGGCTCTACCTCCCAAGCAAACTATGCAGGGAGAGGTAGATCTTCAAGAGGTAGAGGCAGAGGAGGTAAGTCAGGTAGGGGGAGACCCTACAACCAATCTCCATGCAATATTTGTGGCTTGTCTAACCATACCACAGATGAATGTTACAAAAACTACAAGAACCAAAGAGGAAGAGGTCACCAAAGAGGAGGATACTCTCAAGGCAGAGGCAGATTCAATCAACATCAAAGCTACAATGGATACAACCATCAATACAACAACAATTACAATTACAACCACAATGGCAATTATCAAGGTGGATACAGGAATAGGAAGGATTACAACAATTATGCAGAGGAGCAAGATGACTCCCTATTGATCATGAATATGACTTCTAAGTCAGGTATCAATGATGATCACTTATTCTATATTGATTCAGGTTGCTCTAATCATGTAGCTGGAAATGTTGCATTACTTTCTGATTTGGAAGAAACCAAAGGCAAGCACCAAGTGCAGACAGGTGATGACACTAAACACTCAGTTGTTAAAGTAGGTAATGTCAAAACCAGTGATGGTAATCAGAATTTATTGAGCAGAGTGTTGTATGTTCCAACAATCACCAAGAACCTAATGAGTGTAGGTCAAATTGTGGAAAAAGGTCTACAGGTCAGATTCACTCAACATGGTGCATATGTGGAGGATCCAAGACATGGATTCAGAAGGATAGCCAAGGGAGAAAAATCAGGTAGATTGTTTACCTTTGAACTTGAAGACACTAAGAATATTGCCTTGTACAACTATAAAGATCAAACCCTATCAGAATTGGAGATTTGGCACAAGAGATTAGGTCACATTGGAGAGAGGACCTTAAAGCAAATGAGTAGGGATCAATGTGTACTTGGGATACCTAATGTATCCAAGCAACACATGATATACAAGTGTGGGGCTTGTCAATTTGGTAAGTCACACAGATTTCCCTACACCAAGAAAGGTTTTATGCATGAAGATTATCTAGAATTGGTGCATACAGATGTTTGGGGACCTAGCAAGGAGCCATCCATATCTGGATCAAGGTACTATGTGTCCTTCATTGATGACTATAGCAGGTGGACCGTCTTATATTTCATGAAACATAAAGATGAAGTATTTAATTGTTTCAAAAGGTATCTTGCATTAGTGGAAAATCAAACAGGTAGACATTTGAAGAAGCTAAGGTCAGATGGTGGTGGAGAATACTTCTCCAATGACTTTGAAGATTTCTTGCAGGAAAGAGGCATCAAGAGGGAGATTACTACAAGGTACTCACCTGAACAAAATGGGGTAGCTGAAAGGAGGAATAGACTCATTGTAGAGACAGCTAGGTCTATGCTAAATGAAAAGAAATTGCCAAATTATCTTTGGGCAGAGAGTGTATCTACAGCCACATATTTAATTAACAGGTTGCCAT
>MU260275.1:32500-47500 GCA_020310875.1 Ceratopteris richardii
TCATGGCTTATGCAATGCTCATTGTCCCGAGCATCGCATAAGTGACAACCCCTTTCTTATTAAAGAAAAGATAATGGGTTGTATAAGAATGAGAATTTTCACTTACGCAATGCTATTTTAAATGTCGCTATCAGTGTCGCTAATTAACAATGCTACTAGTGATATATATATATACAATACACACACACACATACATATATATATATATATATATATATATATATATATATATATATATATATATATATATATATAACAACATATATATTCATAACAATATATAAATATATATATTTTTATAAATAAGTAGATAAATAACATTATATATATTTATATATTATTATACATATACATACATACACACACATATGCATACACTTACATACATGTGTACACATGCATATACATACACATATGTGCATACATACACACACATGTCGATACATACACACATGTGCACATATGAAAACACATACACACTAGACATAAATATGCACACACACACACATAGAGACACACATACACACACATGCATACATATGCATACATAATACATATGCATATGCATATGCATACACACACATACACACCCACATACATGTTGGAGTTTATTGACCTTCAAAATATAGATGGAAGTAGGTGGAACCCCCTAGGAACAAGTTGACCTTCTCGCAAACTCCATCACAGAAAACCAGTCATGCTTGCAGAGCTTACTGTTCTCTACTAGCTTAGAATTTTTTAAAACTGTTTTAACCACATATACTAGAGACCAAGAGCTTTCCAATGAGCCAAAGAACACTCAATTTCGATAAATACACAAGGAGATATGACCTCTGCAAGTTTGAGGTTTAATGGAGATCTTCAACAGGGGGTGAACCCGAGAATACACACTACTTGCAGAGAGTACTGCTCTCAGCTCACAAATCCAATGATTATAAAAATTGACAAAGTAGACAGTAAGAGCTTTCAAATGAGCTATCAAACATGTAAGTTGGATATATAATGAGGGAGATACAAGCTCTGCAATCTCTGCATACAAAACTACAATAGCGTAGAGATACCCATATGACTCTCTTGGACATCCCAAAAGATCACGACTTCTCTCCTCTTTTTATAGCATGGGGAACTAATCTAAAACCTTCCTAATACATATAAATTCGTATTAGACACTTGGGTGGAGATATTACATGACTCAAGTGCTCAAATAAGCAAAGTATTGATGGACTGTGAGAACTAGCCACATCGACCTTCCACTAGGACACCACTGCAGCTCCCTTGTGACTCACTAATTTGACTCACCATGTTCTAGAAATCACGTGGTATTTTGGCTATATTTTATGAATAATATGAGCCTTCTTGAAGTATTTGAAGACTTCCCAAAGGTATTTACATAATTTGAAACTTGTACCCTACATAAAACAAATGTTCGCGAAATTCTCCCCCTCAAGTTTCAAAGGGTATTTCCTTCATGCCAAGAATATAGTTGAATCTTTGAAGCTTTGGTCCATCCAAGGATTTGGTGAAGATATCTGCAACTTGATCCTTTGTTCCCACAAAAGAAACTTGTACTTCACTGTTTATGGCCTTCTCTCGAACATAATGATAGTGTACTTCTATATGCTTTATTCTAGCATGAAAAATAGGATTTGAGGTCATATGAATGTTGCTCAAGTTATCCCCATATATCAGTGGTACATCAACTTGCACATTCAAGTCATGAACCAACTTTTTAAACCACATAACCTCAGTAGTAGCCAATGCTAAACCTCTATACTCAGCCTCTGTAGAAGATAAAGCAACTGTAGGCTGTTTCTTTGAACTCCATGTTAATGTCTTGTTTCCTGCTATTACCAGATATCCACTTGTGGATCTTTTGTCATCTTTGCTTCCAGCCCAATCTGCATCACTAAAGACTTTAAGAGTTATATCAGCATCATGACTATAAAATAATCCTTCGTTCATGGTACCTTTCAAATACCTAAGCACTCTTTTCACTGCATGCATATGAGGTACTCTAGGTTCATGCATAAACTGTGACAATACTCCCACTGCATAGCATATATTAGGTCTAGTTTTTGTTGCATAAATCAAAGATCCTACCATGGATCTATATGCATTCATATCATGCAACTCATCACCTTCCTTTGCACTCAACTTTACATTACATTCCATTGGAGTAGAAACAAATTTACATTCCAGACCTTTTCAACATATCACATATATACTTTCTCTGTATCAACCACATACCCTCATCGCCATACACAATTTCAATCCCAAGAAAGTATCTAAGCAAACTAGGATCTGAAATTTTAAATTCCTTTCCCAAATTACCTTTTATCTCTTCAATTGCTTTTGCATCATTCCCTGTAATCAACAAGTCATCCACATAAATGCATACATAGACACACATGTCATCTACATGCTTTACATAAAGTGAAGGATCAACATGACTCGTTGTGTATCCTTGCAGCATAAGATACTTTACCAACCTTGCATTCCATGCCCTTGGTGCCTGTTTAAGACCATACAATGCCTTCTTTAACCTGCATACATGATTAGGACATTTTGCATCCACATAACCATCTGGTTGTGACATATACACTTCTTCATTTAACTCACCATTAAGAAAGGCATTCTTTATATCGAGATGATATATATTCCACCTTTTACTTGCAGCTAAAGCCAACAAAGTTCTCATCGTTGCCATGTTTGCTACTGGACTAAATGTTTCCTCATAGTCCAATCCTCGAGTTTGATTATATCCTTTTGCTACAAGTCTAGCCTTATATCTTGACACACTACCATCACTATTTCTTATTGTTTTGGTGTCTTTGGAACTAAATTCCAAGTCTTGTTATCCTGTAGTGCTTCCATTTCTTCTCTCATTGCTTTATGCTCTCCCTTTCTTATTAGGACCCTTTGATGATTCTCCATACTCACATACATCACTAATTTCCTCTCCTTCATCATTAACTTCAACGAGTTTGAGTTTACCTTTACTTTTAACACTTGGAGGTGACTCTTGCCCTAATCTTCCATTGAAAGGTAGCTCTCTTTCTTCATCCAAACCACTTTTCTCATCACTTAAAATTCTTGTGGGCTGAGGTAAGTACTCATCTCCTTCACCTGTATCTTCTTCATCTCCATTTATGACCTGCAAACTTTTCTTATCTACATACCATGAAAGTGATTCATCAAAATTTATATCTCTTGAAACAACCACCTTATTGGTATGAGTATTATAACATCTATATCCTTTTTGAGTATCTGCATAACCAATAAATATACACTTTTCTGATTTCGCATCAAGTTTTGATCTCACTTCACTAGGTACATGTACATAACATACACAACCAAATACTTTCAAATGACTTACACTTGGTTTCCTTCCATGCCATACCTCATATGGTGTCAAATGATGAACTCCAGTAGTAGGTACTCTATTCATAATGTACACACTTGTGCTAACAACTTCAGCCCAAAAAGAATTAGGCAAACACATATCATTTAGCATGCTTCTAGATGGTTCTGCTATGATTCTGTTTCTTCTTTCTGC
The DNA here is from genome assembly GCA_020310875.1 of Ceratopteris richardii. Taxonomy (NCBI): domain Eukaryota; kingdom Viridiplantae; phylum Streptophyta; class Polypodiopsida; order Polypodiales; family Pteridaceae; genus Ceratopteris; species Ceratopteris richardii. Next base: position 36,057 of record MU260275.1, read on the forward strand.
GACTCCATTTTGTTGTGGAGTATACCTGCATGTAACTTCTCTTTTGATACCTTCATCATACAAAAAATCAGTAAAAGCTTGAGAGAAATACTCTCCCCCTCCATCGGATCTTATCTTCTTAACATATCTTCCTGTTTGCTTCTCGACAAATGATTTAAAATTTTTGAAACAATCAAAGACTTCACTCTTATGTTTAATGAAATACACAAATGTCATTCTACTATGATCATCAATGAATGATACATAGTACTTATTACCAGCCAAGGATGCCTCTTTAGTAGGACCCCATACGTCCGTGTGTATAAGGTCTAGCAATCCACTGCTTACATAGCTTGAATGCTTGAAAGGCTGTCTACTCTGCTTACCCATTTGACATGCTTCACAAAGATGCACCATATGTTGCTTAGTAAGATCAGGTAATCCTTCAAAAATCCTCTTCTTTGATAGATCCTTTAACCTGTGTACATTCATGTGTCCAATCCTTTTGTGCCATAGATCAAGCTCTGCTATTCGATGCATACCATAAGAAAAATAGTTTGTATGATTTGGGTTTACCTTGAATGTAAACAATCTACCTTGTTTTTTACCTCTAGCAATTAACCTCCTTTGCTTTGGATCCTCAATGAAGCAACCTGCATGATTAAATCTTATTTGAAAACCTTTTTCTACCATTTGACCAACTGACATCAAATTCTTAGTGATCGTTGGCACATAAAGTACATCCTTCAAGCAATTTGTCTTGCTCTTATCCTGCATGACAACATCCCCAACCTGCATAATCTGATGTGTTGTATCGTCTCCTATTTCAACATGACCTTTACATGAAAGATTATGCATATTAGAAAACCATGAAGCATCATGTGACATATGGTTAGAACAACCACTATCTACATACCATACATCACTATTGCAATTCATCTTAGTTTCTACATTCATGATAAGAAGAGAATCATAATCATCACTTTTACCTTCAACTGCATAATTTCCTTGTTGTTTACCTCTTCTTGAATAGCCTCCTCTTCGATTACCACCTTGATTATTTTCATTTTGATAACAATCTTTGGCATAGTGTCCATACCTTCCTCATATATAGCAATTGTTGTTATCTTCACTCCTTTGTCTTTGATTGTAGTTGTAGTAGCCTCTCGTACCTCTAGCGCTTGATCTTCCTCTTCCTCTTGTGTTGAAGAAGCCACCTGAAGTCCTTTGATCATCGCTCCTTCTTCCTCGAACTCTATTTGAACCTCTTCTACCTTTGTTTCCACCTCTTGATGATCCTACATAAAGAGCTTGTCCTTGAGATCCTTTTTGATTTGAAGTGGAACCATTTAGATTCATCTCCTCCGTGACCATGAGAGCAACAAGCTGATCAAAGTCTGGTAATTCTCCTCTAACATAAACTGAAGTAATGAATGGTTTCCATCTCTCATCATCCTTGAGTCCGTTGAGAGTATGTGCAACCAAGTCGTCGTCCTCCACATGAGCTTGAATTGATCCTAGTTGATCTGCAATCTCTTTAACCTTCAACAAGTAATCATTGACCGATGTCCTTGTATCTTTCTTTATGTTATTCAACTCATTTTTGAGTCGAATCTTCCTTGCTCTTGTACCTGTAGCATACAACCTTTCCAATGCAAGCCAAACATCTCTACTTGTGTCTAGATCTTGTATGTGTCCTACCATTGAATCTTGAATATTTTGTGATAAAATGAATATAAACCTTTTGTCTCTTTCATTCCAAAGTCTAAACTCCCTCAATTGTTGCTGATTTGGATCCTCTGGTAATATAGGTTTGATATCCATTCCATCAATCAAACCATACAAGCCTCTACCTTGCAAGTATGATGTGATTCTAAATCGTCATGCTTGATTGTTGTTCTTATCAAGCTTCTCTATTTGTGCATGTTGATCGCCCATTGTGCAAAATACTAAACATCCTCCTTTAACCCTCCTTTTGGATATATGTGATAAGAAGAAGTATGAGATTTACCTTTGTAATAAAGTCTATGCACCTTTCTTTGCTTGGATGTTGCTTGAGATGCTTCCTTGCTATCTCCTTCTACCTTTGTGTAGTGTCGATGATGAACTGCTACTCCAATAGCTTCAAATTCTTCATCAAGGTATTATAACCTTCTCCAAGCTTCAATTCCTTGCTCTGATACCAATGTTGGAGTTTATTGACCTCCAAAATATAGCTGGAAGTAGGTGGAACCCCCTAGGAACAAGTTGACCTTCTCGCAAACTCCATCACAGAAAACCAGTCATGCTTGTAGAGCTTACTATTCTTTACTGGCTTAGAATTTTTTAAAACTATTTTACCCACATATACTAAAGACCAAGAGCTTTACAATGAGCCAAAGAACACTCAATTTGGATAAATACACAAGGAGATATGACCTCTGCAAGTTTGAGGTTTAATGGAGATCTTCAGCAGGGGATGAACCCGAGAATACATACTACTTGCAGAGAGCACTGCTCTCAGCTCAAAAATCCAAGGATTATGAAAATTGACAATATGAAAGTAGACAGTAAGAGCTTTCAAATGATCTATCAAACATGTAATTTGGATATATAATGAGGGAGATAAAAGCTCTGCAATCTTTGCATACAAAACTACAACAGCGTAGAGATACACATATGACTCTCTTGGACATCCCAAAAGATCACGACTTCTCTCCTCTTTTTATAGCATGGGGAACTAACATAAAACCTTCCTAATACATCTAAATTCGTGGTAGACACTTGGGTGGAGATATTATATGACTCAAGTGCTCAAATAAGCAAAGTATTGATGGACTGTGAGAACTAGCCACATCGACCTTCCACTAGGACACCACTGTAGCTCCCTTGTGACTCACTAATTTGACTCACCATGTTCTAGAAATCATGTGGTATTTTGGCTATATTTTATGAATAATATGAGCCTTCTTGAAGTATTTGAAGACTTACCAAAGGTATTTACATAATTTGAAACTTGTACCCTACATAAAACAAATGTTCGTAACAATACGCATATACACACATTTACACATACAAACCTTTGCATATACACCTACATACACATACACACACATATACATACTTACATAAACATACAAACATATACATAAATGCATATACACACACACACATACATACACACATGCACATGCATACATATATACATATACATACATATACATATACACACACATGCATACATATGCATACATATATGTAGATGCACATCAGGTCACATGCATACCTTGCGACAAACATATGCATATATTTACACACACACATAGTTACATACATGTATATACAGGGACATGCACAGACCAACAAACACATAATTGTACACATACATTTACCTACACAAACATGTATATACATACACATATATACATACATACATACACACACATATATATACACACATACTTTTACATATTTATATACACATAGATAGAGACACATACTCACACATACACATGCATACACATATACATACACACATACACACACTAAACATAAATATGCTTACACATACATAGAGACACACATACGCACACACGTTACATATGCATGCATAATGTACATGCATATGCATACATACATCCATAGATACATACATACATACATATATACATACATACATACATACATACATACATACATACATACATACACAAATACATGCATACACACACGTACACACCCACATACACACACTCACATATACACCTACATACACATACACACACATATACATACTTACATGTACATACACACATATACATACATGCATATACAACACATACACACATACATACACACATGCATATACACATACGCATACATACACACATGCACATGGGTACACATATACATATACATACATATACACACACACATACATATGCATACTGTTGGTGCATGCCAATCATCAATTGAAGGTTTAATGAAGAAATAAAGTCAAGAAATTAAGAAGAGAACAAATTCAGAAGTTTGAAGGAAGGACATACTCAGAAATTCAAAGCTATGTACACATATGTATATTAGTTCAGATATAAGTTACTTATACTTTTGATTAGTCATAAGTTTATACATTTTTGCATATAAATGTTTTGGAAAAAGTCGGGGCATATAGAATAGAGAATAGGAAGAGAGAAATCAGATGTAGAAAGTGTCATTGGACACATGAAAAGTTAGTTGAGTTACTTCTTCAAAACAGTTGTAACTTTTCTGAGTAATCAAAGAAAATCTTGCGCCCGATGTTTCGATGTCTTCTACTTCTGTAGTTAATCTTTTGAGAAATTCTTCTGAACATATCTAAGTCCATAGTTAATCGATCTATGGCTAGAATTTGAGAGTCTAATTGTAATCAGGCTAAGAGAATTTTGCATAGGAACATTCATATGTGAAATGTTCTAAGTGTCTTCTGAAACAGGCGCAGATTTCGTGATCAAAGAAATGATCAGTTCTCAACACAGTGTAAAGTCTTACACAAGTAATAGCTTAAAATTTAAGTTGAGAGATAAGCCATTTATGGCTAAAAGCATTTCACCAAACGGGCTATAGTTTGGGAGAACCATTGCTAAGAAGTTGCAGGTGTTAAAGTCGCTATTACAGACAGGCAGTTTCAAACACAGGTAAATTGTTTGAGTTAATTCTCAGACTCAATCATTTTGAGAAATTTAAGTTGGAGGAGTTGCGCAAACTCCATGCAATACATCCTACAAAGTTTTATAAAAAACTTTACATGAATAATTAGTCAATGAGTGATTAATCTGCAGCAGACTTTTCAGAGAAATGATTTCTTCAAAGTTAATCAATTTCTTGGTAATGTGATAGTGGATTTCCAAAATCCTGTGGAGTCTAAAGTTATTCTTGGTCTAGAGGTGGTCTAATACCAAGGATAGCTTGTTCTTTTGGAGATTAACGCTCTCCATCAGTGGTATCAGAGCAGGTTGTGTCAAAATTAAGGAAAGGAAGACTCCGACTGCTGCAGATATACAAATTCTACATCTCAAAAGTTTAGAAGGATAAAGTGTGAAGAAAGATTGAAGGGAGACACGCAAAGATTATCAAAAGAATTAGAAGAAGCAACATTCGAAGTTAAGGTACATTTATTTCTTGTAAAGGCTAAAGCTTTGAGACTACAGGTGAAGCAAGGATGGGAGATAGTCTCCAAATTGAAAAGTTGGATAGAGAGAACTATCCAGCTTGTTCTATGAGAATGGAAGCTCATCTGATGAGCAAAGATTTGATAGCATACATTACAGGTGAAGAAGAGAAGCCTCAGTTCAGAGATCCTAGTGTTCCAACTAGGGAAGAATTGTCAGATTTAAAGACATGGATGAAGAAGGATGCTCAGGCAAGGAGTATAATCTACATGGCAGTGAATGATTATTTGCTTCCTCATATTAGAGGACTTGAGAGTGCAAGTGACATTTGGAATGCTTTGGAAGAGCATTTTCAGAATACTACTAAATCAAGGAAAGCTTCATTATGGGCAGAGTTTACTACTTTCAAGAAGAAGGCTTCACAATCAATATCTGATTATGTGACAAAGATGAAAGACATTGCTGATTCTTTAGGTGCAGTGGATGAAGACATAGAGGAGGATAAATTGGTAAGACAAATTCTCACAGGACTTAGAGGAGATGAGAAGTGGAAGCCTTTTATTTTGTCTACAGAACTTTCATTAGATCACTTCACTCCTGATTTGAATCAATTGTTAGGACACATGCTAACTTTTGAGAATGATATCAAAGGAGATGTTGACAAGAGTGCAGGTCATGTAATGTATTCCAAAGACAAGAAGAAAGCTAACAAAGGAAAGCAACAATCTGGTGAAGATGAAGGAACTTCAAGCGAAGCAAACTTCCTAAGAGGAAGAGGAGGAGGCAGAAATAGAGGAAGAGGTAGAAATAACAAAGACAATGTCAAAACTTGTTGGATATGTGGTAAGACTAATCATCTATCTCATGATTGTTGGCATAATAATCAAAACAATGGCAATGCTAATCAGAACTTTAATCAAAGAGAAAGAGGTGGTAGATTTCAAAGAGGAAACTTCAGAGGTAGAGGTGGTAGGAATTATTTTGGAAGAGGAGGAGGAAGAAACTTCCAAAATCAGTCCTATAATAACACCTACTACAACTATGCATCAGATCAGAAAGAGGATTCAACTCTCATTATGAATGCAACATGTGAAGCCTCACATGAGGACATGAGAGTGTTCTATATAGACTCAGGATGTAGCAATCATCTGAGTGGAAATATTGCTTTGATGACTGATCTAGATCATAAGGTAATTAATCATACAGTTCAAACAGGTGATAACACAAAGCATAAGGTAAAGTCAATTGGTTCAGTCAAATCCAAAGATGGAAGCACTCTTCTCAGTAAGGTTCTGTATGTTCCTACAATTCCAAAGAATTTGATCAGTGTAGGTCAAATTGTGGAAAAAGGATATGAGGTAAGGTTCACTAATGATGGAGTTTATGTTGAAGATCCTAGTCGAGGGTATAAACAGGTTGTTTCAGGAAAGAAAGAAGGAAGGCTCTTCACATTGAAGGTACAAGGAAATGTTGGACATGCTATGTTTGCATATGGAGAGCAAAAGGTGTCAGAATTGGATCTTTGGCACAAAAGACTTGGACACTTCAATGAAAGAGGTATCAAAGACATGATTAATAATGGTTCAGTGCTTGGATTGCCTAATGTTGCAGGTCAACATATGACATACAGATGTGAGGCATGTCAATTAGGTAAGGCTCATAAGCAATCCTACTCTAAGCATGAGTTTATGTATTCAGAGAAACTTGAATTGGTACACACAGATGTGTGGGGGCCATCAAAGGACTTCAGTATCAATGGCTCAAGGTATTATGTGATTTATGTTGATGATGCTACCAGATGGATCACTATCTATGTGATCAAAGATAAGTCAGAAGTATTCAATACTTTCAAACATTATCATATGTATGCAGAGAGAATTACATGACATAAGTTGAAGAGACTAAGGTCAGATGGAGGGGGAGAGTATTTCTCTAATGAGTTCAGTGATTACTTGTGGAATGCAGGTATAAAAAGAGAGGTTACTTGTAGGTACTCTCCTCAACAAAATGGTGTAGCAGAAAGGAGGAATAGGACTCTTGTTGAGTTTGCAAGGTCCATGATGAAGGAGAAAAATTGCCCAAATTATTTGTGGGCAGAGGCTGTAAATACAGCTACTTATTTGGTCAATAGGTTACCTTGTAAAGCCTTGCAGGGAATGACACCTTATGAGGCATGGTGGGGTAAGAGACCTACACTAGACCATTGCAAAGTATTTGGATGTTTGGCCTATGCATATGTGCCATCACAATTAAGGCACAAATTGGAACCTAAAGCTGAAAATATGTGTTTATTGGTTATGATGATAAGCAGATGGGATACAGGTTGTGGAATCCATCCACAAAACATTTTCTTGTATCAAAAGATGTTACATTTGATGAGCAAGGTACTTGGTATGCAGGCACTATCAATATTAATACAGATGATGAAGAAATTGTGAGCCAAAGGAAAGGTAAATCAAAGGTTCACATATTTGATGAGCAAGAGAATAATGAAGTGAAGGTTGAAGTGGAAGGAACACCAAGGTTTGATCCTGAATGTGAAGAACCAGAAACCTCAAGAAGTGGAGAACTTAGGAGGTCTATAAGGAACAAATGGCAACCTACAAGGTATAGCTATGACACTTCATTTCTGACTACTAAGGATTATGCTTACTTGGTAAAAACAGATGAAGACCCTTCTACATATGAAGAGGCCAAAGGAAAGAAGAATTGGGAAGATGCTATGAAGGAGGAATATGATGCATTGATAGAGAATCAAACATGGGATTTGGTTCCCAAACCAAATAGTCAGAAAATCATTGGTTGTAAGTGGGTTTACAAAACCAAAAGATTTGCAGATGGAAGTGTGTCTAGGTACAAAGCTAGACTTGTGGTGAAAGGATATGCACAGACATATGGAGTGGATTATGATGAGACTTATAGTCCTGTGGCAAAGATGACAACCATCAGGACACTCATAGCAATTGCTGCTTGCAAAGGAACAGATGATAAAGGCATACAAATGATTAAGAAACAGATGGAGACAGAATTCAAAATCAGTGATTTGGGAAATTTGTCATTCTTCTTGGGAATGGAGATTTCATATACTCAACATGGAGTATATGTGACTCAAGAAAGGTATCTGAAAAATTTGCTAACCAAATTTAAAATGGAAGATTGCAGGATTGCACCAACTCCAATGGAAGTCAATCATAAATTGACAAGATATGGAGGAGAAGAATTCAGAGACATGAAGCTCTATCAGAGTTTGGTGGGTAGCTTGATTTATGCTACATTAACAAGGCCTGATCTATCATATGCAGTTGGAGTTCTGTCTCAATTCATGCATTGTCCTAGAAAGGAACATTGGGTTGCAGGAAAAAGAGTACTTAGGTACATCAAAGGTACACTCAAAGAAGGACTGTATTATGGGTATACTTCAGATACAAGAGTCAAGATATACAGTGATGCAGATTGGGCAGGTAGTTTGGATGATAGAAGATCAACACATGGATATTTGTGTTATGTGGGAGATAAGCTAATCTCATGGTGTTCTAAGAAGCAACATACAGTTGCTTTATCATCTACAGAAGCAGAATACAAAGGTATGGTGGAAGCTGCAAAGGAAGTAATATGGCTAAAAACACTTATGAAGAGTTTTGATGTTGTTCAGAGTATTCCTATCATTTGTGGAGATAATATGAGCTCTTTATACTTGGCAGCAAACCCTGTGTTTCATGCTAGAACTAAGCATATTGAAATACAATATCATTTTCTGAGAGAGAAGGTCATTGATAAGGAAATTGAAGTTATGCATACTCCTACAAAAGATCAACTTGCGGACATGATGACAAAAAGTCTAGATGGACCAAAGCTACAGAGATTCAAGGATATGGCAGGTATTAAGAAGATAGAGAAAAACCTCAATTAATGATTGAGGGAGAGCTCTTGGTGCATGCCAATCATCAATTGAAGGTTTAATGAAGAAATAAAGTCAAGAAATTAAGAAAACAAATTCAGAAGTTTGAAGGAATGACATACTCAGAAATTCAAAACTATGTACACATATGTATATTAGTTCAGATATAAGTTACTTATACTTTTGATTAGTCATAAGTTTATACATTTTTGCATATAAATGTTTTGGAAAAAGTCGGGGCATATAGAATAGAGAATAGGAAGAGAGAAATCAGATGTAGAAAGTGTCATTGGACACATGAAAAGTTAGTTGAGTTACTTCTTCAAAACAGTTGTAACTTTTCTGAGTAATCAAAGAAAATCTTGCGCCCGATGTTTCGATGTCTTCTACTTCTGTAGTTAATCTTTTGAGAAATTCTTCTGAACATATCTAAGTCCGTAGTTAATCGATCTATGGCTAGAATTTGAGAGTCTAATTGTAATCAGGCTAAGAGAATTTTGCATAGGAACATTCATATGTGAAATGTTCTAAGTGTCTTCTGAAACAGGCGCAGATTTCGTGATCAAAGAAATGATCAATTTTCAGCACATAGTGTAAAGTTTTACACAAGTAATAGCTTAAAATTAAAGTTGAGAGATAAGCCATTTATGGCTAAAAGCATTTCACCAAACGGGCTATAGTTTGGGAGAACCATTGCTAAGAAGTTGCAGGTGTTAAAGTCGCTATTACAGACAGGCAGTTTCAGACACAGGTAAATTGTTTGAGTTAATTCTCAGATTATACTCAATCATTTTGAGAAATTTAAGTTGGAGGAGTTGCGGAAACTCCATTCAATACATCCTACAAAGTTTTATAAAAAACTTTACATGAATGATTAGTCAATGAGTGATTAATCTGCAGCAGACTTTTCAGAGAAATGATTTCTTCACAGTTAATCAATTTCTTGGTAATGTGATAGTGGATTTCCAAAATCTTGTGGAGTCTAAAGTTATTCTTGGTCTAGAGGTGGTCTAATACCAAGGATAGCTTGTTCTTTTGGAGATTAACACTCTCCATCACATACATATACGTATACACACATCAAGTCGAATGCATACCTTCCCACAAACATATGCATACATCTACACACACACACACACACACACATATATATATATATATATATATATATATATATATATATATATATATATATATATATATATATATATATATATATATATATATATATATATATATATATATATATATATATATACACACATAGATATAGATACATACTCACACATACACATGCATACACATCCATACACACATACACACACTAAACATAAATATGGATACACACACATAGAGAAACACATACACACACATGCATACATAATGTACATGCATATGCATACATACATACATACATACATGCATACACACACATACACACCCACATACACATATACACACACTCACATATACATACACATACACACATATACGTACTTACATATACATACACACATATACATTCACACATATACACACACATACATACACACATGCATATACACATATGCATGCATACACATATACATATACATATACATATACATATACATATACATATACATATACATATACATATACATATACATATACATATACATATACATATACATATACATATACATATACATATACATAAACAGATACATATACATATACATATACATATACATATACATATACATATACATATACATATACATATACATATACATATACATATACATATACATATACATATACATATACACACACATACATATGCATACATATATGTATAGGCACATCACATCAGGCCACATGCATACTTGCCCACAAACATATGCATATACTCACACACACATAGTTACATACATGTATATACCTAGACATGCACAAACTAGCAAACACATAACTATACACATAAATTTACATGCACACACATATATATACATATATACATACATACACTCACACATATTGATATACACACACAGATAGAGACACATACTCATACATATTTACATACACATAGAGATAGAGACACATACTCACACATACACATGCATACACATGTACATACACACATATGAAAACACACATACACACACTAAACATAAATATGCATACACACACATAGAGACACACATACATGCACATACACACACATGCATACATAATGCACATGCATACATACATACATACATACATACATACATACATACATACATACATACATACATACATACATACATACATACATGCATACACACACATACACACCCACATACACATATACACACATACACACACTCGCATATACACCTACATACATATACACACATACAGACACACATGCATATACACATACACATGCATACACACATACACATGCATACGCA
>MU260275.1:52500-225000 GCA_020310875.1 Ceratopteris richardii
ATAATAAACATGTTCTAGAAAGATGCTCCATATCCTTTAGGAGTCTGAATCAACTGAATCCTATTGTTGATAGTCTGCATGTCTTTTGTCGTAAGTACCCAAGGAGTAGGTGCATAAGTCGTTTCCCGTCGATGTCTATCAAAACTAGCCATAACTTTGGTTTTGAGTTTTGGTCCTTCAAATCATTCCTTGATGCTATGGTGTCTTTTAATCCAAGAATATGCTGCCATAATGAATAATCAATATTCTTGAATATATGCATAGGTTGAAGACTATGATAGACCTTTAACTCTCTCCAATACTCCAAAGAATACCATATAGATATATTCTCTATGAGTGCCAATTTTCCTTTACCTCTCTTCACATTCTCATTATCTTCATCATCACTCAAGATTTCTGATTCTGGATCTATAAGAGGCCCATCTATCCATTTTCGATACCAATCCATAGGTGTCATTGGTTTTGGACACTAACCTATTTCAAGCTTTCCAATAAAAAGTATCGCTTCTCTTTTACATCTTAATGGATGACCATTAGGCAAGAATCATCGATGTCGAAGATAAATATTTTTGTTGAGATTCTTACTATAAATTGATCTCAACCAATCACCACAATATGGACAAGCTTTATAACCCTTAGTAGATATTCTTGCATCATGAAAACGATAAAAATATAATTATATTATCTCACATATATTTGTATGCATATTAAATAGAAAATTACATCAATACCTGAACAAACACCATATCCTAGAAAATCATAAATAGTCTAAGCCACAATACCATGAACCATAATATATCTTTTGATGCTTTTCAATACATCAATGATATTAATGCCTCTCCATAACTCTTGAAGATCATCAATGAAAGGAGCAAGATATATATTCATATCTTTAACTTGTCTTTTTCTTGGGATTAAAAGTGAAAACATTAAATGTTCCTTTTTAATGCTAAGATATGGCGGAGATTGTAGTTTATGACTACCACTCGCCATGTTCACCATTTACTAGATTTCATGGAAAATAGATTAACCTCATCTAATGCAACTCCTAACTTTAGATTCTGTGGGTTTTGTGCAAAATCAGGCCATGTAGAATCAATATGCTGAAAAGCTGCACTACCTATTGGAATTCTAATTATTCCATCAGTACTTTTATGATCATGTCCCCATGTCAAAAGCTTTGATATTTTGGGGCTTTGAAACATATGTATAATCCGTGGACCCCATGGAAAATGTCTCAATCCCTTTTTTGGCATTTTACCTTCTTCATCCTTATATCGAGGAGATTGACATTTTGGACATGTCAAAGAGTTTGCATATTCACCTCTATATAAAATAATCATTAGGACATGCATGTATACACTGATAATCTATACCAAGATTGTTGATTATCTTCTTCATTTCATCATGTGAGGTAGGAAGAATATTTTGACTTGGTAAAAACATTTTAGATAATAACCTATAAGTTCATGAAAAAACATCATATTAATAAAAATAAATAAATAAATATACATACATACACACACACATATATATATATGTGTGTGTGTGTATGCATGTGCATGTGCATGTGTATACATATGCATATGTGTATGTGTATGTATGTATGTATATGTTATGTATGTGTGTATATGTATGTATGTATATGTATTCATATGTGTATGCATATATGTATGTATGTGTATGTGTGTATGTATGTGTATGTATGTATGTATGTATGTATGTATGTGTATGTATGTATGTATGTATGTATGTGTATGTGTGTATATTTTATTTTGTTTCTAATTTTCTTTTTGTTTATTATGGTATGCAGACTGTCATATAGATATCTAGACCACTGAATTGTTTGACTGTCTCCCATTTTATAGTCAATCAATTACCTGTCTTGCTAACTAAGAATTACATATTTGTTTACAAATATAAAGTATCAGTTAGCTATGGAGGTATTAGGTAGTTTGGAAAATAGGAGAAGCAAATTTATTTGGAAGATTCTGAAAGATGGGCGAATAGTTTTAAAGGATGGGTGGATAGAAAGTGTCCATTCAATGCAAATTCATGTTCTTACCTTAGCTAAGGTAAGAACAAGAAACTGCATTGAATGGATGCTTTCTTTTTGCCCATCCTTTAAAATTGTTCTTCCATCCTTCAAAATCTTCTAGATAAATTTGCTTCTCCTAGTTTCCAAATGACCTAATACCTCCATAGCTAACCGATGCTTAATATTTGTATGCAAAGTTCATAAAGAAGCTAGCAATGCAGGTATTAGGTCGACTAGAATAGGAGAAACAGATGTGTTAGGAAGATTCTAAAGGCTGGGTGGACAATTCCAAAGGCTAGGTGGATAGAATATCTTCATTCGATACACGTATGTATAATTTGGCCTTACTTTCATAACATGTGTATGTATGTATATGTGTGTGTATGATAATATGTCTATATGCATTCATGTATGTGTGTATGTCTATGCATGTATGTATTTATATGTGTATGTGTATGCATGTATACATATAAATAGATAGACATTTTTAAAATTATACCTTAATAATGTCGAAACAGATACATTACTCCATCCAAAATGATTTTGAAGATTGAGAATAAGTAATCTTGCATTAGTTGTGTCAAGTGACTTCCTTCATATACATGCTTTAGACATTCCTCTCAAAGATATTTCTCATTTTTAGAAATATCAATCCTCTCACTGTCATTTTGATACCAATCCTCAATAAAATCTACCATGCCATCATCTTCATCATTGCACAAATCTTGTACTTTATCTTCTTTTGAATATAGGTCTTTCAACCTTGCATATTCCACAGGATCACTTTTTCATAGCCTCCTCATAGAAGTTTATGATAAACGAGGTCTTATTGGCAACTCTGAATGGTGTGGTGGAATATCATCAACATCATACATTGGAATCTACACACATGAATAAAAATCATTAGTATTCCATAAATGAATGAAAAGTAAACTTTAAACATGAAAATAAATATGTAAGTTATTTTGAAAAGAGATTGAAATTAGAATTTTTCAATGCAACACAAGATAGGTGGATAGAAAGTTTTCATTTTCTCTCTAGCTGAAAAGTGTTAGAGAAACAAGAAGTGGGAGAACCAAGGCGAGTCAATATAACCAAGAGAAGACCTAGCGACTAGGTGTTGAATGAACTTGAGATTGGGATGAGTGTTAAGCAGTCAAAGAAGCATCATCTTATCTGCAGGAAGTGCAACCCAATCAAGCCATCATTCTATCTACTCTAACACATCTAGTGACTCAGAGGAAGAAATGCACATGGACTCTGAAGACATGCACAAATTAGTCCCAAGGGAGGGCTTTATGTCTACTGTAGAGGGAGAATACCAAACATCCCTACAATATGTGTCCACCAACCTATAAGGAGTACCCATTTACCTTGATGGTCTAAATAGGCCAATAGCACAAATGGTAAACACTACAGATTTAGAAATAGTTTTGAGGATCACCGTAAAATATGAAGGTGGAGTTTACATGGATAAGACGGGCCAGATCTATATAGTAATAAAAAATCCAGACTAGATCAACGACAGAGGGGAATTAGAAGGGCAAGGAACTTCAAGAAGACATAACAACGAAGACATTGTGGCTAACCCAAGGGGCAAGTTGATAGTGACTCAAGTCTTGAGAGGGGATCTAATACCTCAAGATGACTATTTGATGGATGTGTATTTGATTCATGGATTAGACCTGCTCCTACAAACTGATTCACCTACAAGAGGAGAAGGGATAAATCCAGTAACTATATATGAGCTGAATGATCTAGAGGATGTGTCTAGAGTTACCTACCTAGACGAGAATCAAAGGAGATATTGGCTAGTAGACAAAGTGGATAGAACATGGCTGAAGTATATGGAGTTGCCTGTATTCTCTCCTCAAGAACAGACAACTATCTCACAAAACCCATTCAAAACCCCTCAAGGAATGGAGAACACGACACCAGGTCAAACTAGTTAACGTAGTGTTCCCACTAGATCCCACATTCAATTTGTTATGCCAAGAATAAATCCCCACAACCAAACTAATCCAAGAATAGGAAATATGCCACCCCTTAGGGCAAGACCACATCCAGGTGTAGGATCGGGAATACAACCATTTAGATCGGCAGTTCCTATAGTAATCAGACCCCTAGAGCCAAGGAGAAGATTGAGACCAATCCAGGTGGCCAAATGCATGAGAAATCATTAGGATGGCACAGGAGAGCCCTATGATCACATTGTAGAGTGCAAACAAGTTTTGTGAATAGAACAATTTTTGTGCAATATGAGTCCTTTGGGCTAACCGTCATGAGATCAGCCTTGACTTGGTTCCAACCCTTGGATCCAAATTGCTTCGACAATATCAAACGATTCTTCCAATAGTTTATTGGAGAATTCACCAAGCGAGGGACTAAGCACAATTCATCATCCTTAATCCATAGTTTTTAAACAAGCCCCAAATGAAACAGTGAAAACTGTAGCCAGAAGATCTAACTAGTATGTTGACTGATGTCCATTGACGGAGAGACCATCCCAATAAAAAATGATATCATTATTTCTAGATGGATTTATTAATGGTACATTGAGAACATTAGTCTACGTAAAACAATTGCAAACACTAAGTGAGTGTCTTTAGGAGTGTACTGATTTAGAAGAAAACCTAGCAGACGATCTCAAAAACACACTAAGCTCTACTAAATCAGAGGACATTAGGAGCAATGTGACTTCTAGTTTGAGTAATGTTGAGGAATTAGCAAAGATGGTAGCTAAAAAATTGGGAGTGCATGGATAGAGGAACTACCAGAACCCCCATTTGAGAGTGCCTATGTTGAGAAGATGCACACTGTGTGGCAGAGATCATCCATCCCATACATGCACAAGAGGAGGCTTAGGATTTTCAAAACCTTACCCTTATAACTGTTGGTGCAAGTCAAGCCTTCACAATTTGGCTTGGACATCTACTTTGAAGACTCTACATGAAGCAAAGACCATAGGAACTTATGCTTATGAACTATTACCATTTTTTACCTCTTGTAAAAGTCTTAGTGACTTGGCATATTATGTAATCACACCTAATTGATTGAAAGTCGTGGAAAAAGGTTGTTGATTGATTTGAGAGAATATCTCAATCAACTTTTAGGTGAAAGATTCTAGGAGATTGATTTGAATTCAAACTCAAATCATCACTCAATTCCTATAAAAACTACAAGGAAAAAGTCGCGGGTGTACCTCACTCATCCCGAGGCATTTTCTGTATCAATCATTGAGTGTGTGAGGTCTACTCCATAGCCTACACCTCTGAGTACCATTGAGCTATGTTCATCATGCCAATGGGAATGTACATTTACATGATCTAATACAAATACTTACATTCATCTACTCTGTAATTCTCTGAGTATACTACTCCAAGTCTACCAACTTCAACAAGGCATATCTCAGGATCTACTTATCCAAATCAAGTGATTCAAAGCACATTGAATTCAGCTTAAAGTCTTCTACACGCCTACAAATTTTGAAGTCAATTGGTTCAGCCATTGCAGAGAAATCTCAATCTAAGTGCTCACTGGTCTGTGTCTGCTGAACTCCTAAAATATCGGGGGTAAACTTTATTTTGCTAAAGTGATTTCTCAGAGTATAGTTCATCATTTCTTCTCATTCCACTTGCAAATGGTAGCTTGTTAAGCTAATTTAATATGTCCAGAAGGAATTTGATCAATTGTAAGTGTGCTGGTCATACTGAGTGAAAGACTGAGCAGGTGTCAATACCAAAATAGCAAGTTTTCTTGGATTTTTGAAGTCTCAAGTAGTCTATTTTGATTTGATCATTACACATATCATTTGCAAAGTACATATATGCTTTCTTGGTATCATTTGGAAGCTAATCAAGTGTACTAAGCATTCCTGGAGTCAAAGAGGGCTGGTGTGAAGCAAGTTTAGCAGCACCTACTCAATCTCTGAGTGCATCCAACCATCCTCTCCCAATAGTGGTATCAGAGCAAACAAGGTAACATGGGAGATGGTTTTCCTTCATTCATTGACAAATTGGATAGAAACAATTACCAAGCTTGGTCTCTGAGGATGAAGACCTATCTACAAGGAAGAAGCTTATTTGGATTCATCTCAGGAGATGAGGAATTGCCCTCATTCAAAGCAAGAGGACTACCTACCAAGGATGAACAAGAAAGGCTCAACACATGGTGTGCAAAAGATGCATTGGCAAGGTCTTACCTTCTTAACTCTATATCTGATTTCCTTTTACCTCACATAAGGAATTGCAAGTCTTCCCAAGAAACTTGGGAAACCTTGTCAACATATTTTTCATCCAATACAAGGGCCAGAAAGAATCAACTATGGATTGAATTCACTACTCTTAGGAAGCAATCAAAGCAATCAGTTTCAGACTTTGTCACTAGGGTCAAAGACATTGCAGACCAGCTTGCAAGTATTGGAGAAGAGATTGAAGAGGAAAAAATAGTAAGGCACGTAATCAATGGATTAAAAGCTGATGACAAATGGGAGAGCTTTACCACAGCAATGGACCTATACATGGACATACATGCTCCTGATCTAACAAAGCCTGATTGGTCAACTCTTCACACATGAAGCAAAGCTTACAAGGAATGGAGAGCAATCAAAAGGTAACAACCCCTCTGCTTTATACACTGATAAGAAGGTTAAAGATAAAGGTAAAAGTAAGAAGGTTGATGAAGAAGGCTCTACCTCCCAAGCTAACTATGCAGGGAGAGGTAGATCTTCAAGAGGTAGAGGCAGAGGAGGTAAGCCAGGTAGGGGGAGACCCTACAACTCATCACCATGCAATATTTGTGGATTGTCTAACCATACCACAGATGAGTGCTACAGAAATTATAAGAATCAGAGAGGAAGAGGCCATCAAAGAGGTGGATACTCTCAAGGTAGAGGCAGATTCAACCAACACCAAGGCTACAATGGATACAACAATCAGTACAACAACAAATACAACCACAACCACAATAGTAACTACCAAGGTGGATTCAGAAATAGAAGGGATTACAACAACTACACAGAGGAGCAAGATGACTCCCTATTAATCATGAATATGACTTCAAAATCAGGTATCAATGATGATCACTTATTCTATATTGATTCAGGTGTTCTAACCATGTAGCTGGCAATGTGGCACTACTCTCTGATCTTGAGGAACCCAAGGGCAAACATCAGGTACAAACAGGTGATGATACTAAGCATTCTGTTGTAAAGATTGGTAATGTAAAGACTAGTGATGGTAATCAGAACTTATTGAGCAGAGTACTTTATGTCCCAACTATCACCAAGAACTTAATGAGTGTAGGTCAGATTGTGGAAAAAGGTTTACAGGTCAGGTTCACTCAACATGGAGCATATGTAGAGGACCAAAGACATGGATTCAGAAGGATAGCCAAGGGAGAAAAATCAGGTAGATTGTTTACTTTTGAACTAGAGGACACAAAGAACATTGCTTTATACAATTACAAGGATCAAACACTTTCAGAATTAGAAATATGGCACAAGAGGTTAGGTCATATAGGTGAAAGGACCTTAAAACAATTGTGCAGGGATCAATGTGTGCTTGGGATACCTAATGTATCCAAGCAACACATGATATACAAGTGTGGAGCTTGTCAATTTGGTAAGTCACACAGATTACCCTATTCAAAGAAAGGTTTTATGCATGAAGACTATCTGGAATTGGTGCATACAGATGTTTGGGGACCTAGCAAGGAACCATCCATTTCAGGATCAAGGTACTATGTGTCCTTCATTGATGATTATAGCAGATGGACTGTGTTATACTTTATGAAGCATAAAGATGAAGTGTTTAATTGTTTCAAAAGATATCTTGCACTAGTTGAAAATCAAACAGGTAGAAACTTGAAAAGACTAAGGTCAGATGGGGGAGGTGAATACTTCTCCAATGAATTTGAAGACTTCTTGCAGGGAAGAGGCATCAAGAGGGAGATAACTACAAGGTACTCACCTGAACAAAATGGGGTAGCTGAAAGAAGGAATACACTCATTGTAGAAACAGCTAGGTCTATGCTTAATGAAAAGAAGTCGCCAAATTATCTTTGGGCAGAGAGTGTATCTACTGCCACCTATCTCATTAACAGGTTGCCATCAAAGACACTTGATGGAATGACACCATATGAAGCTTGGCATGGTAAGAGACCATCATTGGATCATTGCAAAATCTTTGGTTGTATTGCATATGTGTCAAGGTAAGCAGAGATGTCATCTTTGATGAGAATGACTCATGGTATGAAAATGAATGCAGGAAGGTTATTCTACCCTATGATATGGAAGAAGATTTCCCAAAGCTTACCAAGGAGAAACCAATCCAGAAAGAAGACTCAAGCTCAGATGATGATGACACAATTAACCTTGAGGAATTTAAGGCTTGGAAGTCCAAAGGGAAGATGAAAATGAAGAAGCTAGAGGATGTACCAGAATCCTCAACTCAAGCAATGAGGAGATCTCAGAGAGAAAGTAAGAAGCCTATCAGATATGGGTATGATACTTCTCTTGTAACCAAGCATTCTGTATATCTTGCAAAGGATCTATTGAATGAAGAACCAGGTTCATATGAGGAGGCAATCACAAAACCAGAATGGAAAGAAGCCATGGATGAAGAAATAGAGGCTCTCAAGGAGAGTGACACATGGGACTTGGTACCCAAGAAGGACTCTATGAAGGTGATAGGATCCAGATGGATCTATAAACTCAAGAGGAACTGAGATGGTACAATCAACAGATACAAAGCTAGGTTGGTAGCCAAGGGTTTTGCACAAACCCAAGGCATTGATTATGAGGAGACATTTTCTCCTGTGGCTAAAATGCCAACAATCAGAGTACTAGTGAGTGTAGCTGCATCCAAGAATTGGAACATGCACCAATTAGATGTCAAGAATGCTTTCTTGAATGGATGGATATCTGAAGAAGTCTACATGTCACAACCACCTGGCTATGAAGATCCCAAGAAGGTAAATTATGTTTGTAAATTGAAGAAGGCTCTATATGGTTTGAAGCAGGCACCTAGAGCATGGAATTACAGGTTAACAACCTATCTCCAAGACCAAGGATTTATAATGAGCAAGGCAGATACATCATTGTTTATCAAAAGGAACAATTCAGAGGTAATCTATCTCTGTGTTTATGTTGATGACATCATCATTAAAGGTAATGATGTCAGTGGGATTAGACACATCAAAGGACAGATGATGAAGGAATTCAAGATCAATGATCTTGGATTATTAAAGTACTTCTTAGGTCTTGAATTGGTTTATACTAATTCAGGTATATATATCACTCAGAACAAGTATGTTCAGGATATGTTGAAAAAGTTTAATTTGCAGGAAGCTAAAGTCTCAAGTACTCCTATGGAAGTCAACCTAAAGCTTAGTGCTCATGAAGGTGATGAAGTCCAAGACATTACAGGATACCAAAGTATGGTTGGTAGTTTGAATTATGCTACCTTAACCAGAATTGACATAGCATATGGAGTTAGTGTGCTAAGCCAATTCATGCACAAACCAAGGGTACCTCACCTAGAGGCAGCAAAGAAGATCTTGAAGTATCTAAAGGGAACTCAGAACCATGGTTTGTACTTTCCTTATACATCAGATATTGACATTAAAGTATATTCAGATGCAGATTGGGCAGGATGCAAGGATGATAGGAGAAGCACATCAGGATACATATGTTTTGCAGGTGATAAACCAATTTCTTGGTCAGCCAAGAAACAACCTATAGTAGCTTTGTCATCTACTGAAGCAGAGTATAGAGGGCTAGCCAATGCTACTCAAGAAGCTATCTGGTTGAAGCTTTTGTATACAGAGTTAGGCCTATATACAAGGCCACCAATTATCTTTGGTGACAACACAAGTTCTCTTCACCTTGCAGCTAATCCAATATATCATGCTAGGACAAAACACATAGAGGTTCATTACCACTATGTGAGAGAAAAATTACTAAGCAAAGACATTCAATTGACTTATGTGTCCACTAATATGCAATGTGCAGATTTACTCACTAAAGCTTTGGATGGAAACAAGTTATGCAGATTTAAATCCATGATTGGATTACAGGATTGATTGAAGAATGAAGATGAAGACTTGAGCCAAACGTTTGGCTTGAGGGGGAGCTGTTGGTGCAAGTCAAGCCTTCACATTTGGCTTGGACATCTACTTTGAAGACTCTACATGAAGCAAAGACCATAGGAACTTATGCTTATGAACTATTACCATTTTTTACCTCTTGTAAAAGTCTTAGTGACTTGGCATATTATGTAATCACACCTAATTGATTGAAAGTCGTGGAAAAAGGTTGTTGATTGATTTGAGAGAATATCTTAATCAACTTTTAGGTGAAAGATTCTAGGAGATTGATTTGAATTCAAACTCAAATCATCACTCAATTCCTATAAAAACTACAAGGAAAAAGTCGCGGGTGTACCTCACTCATCCCGAGGCATTTTCTGTATCAATCATTGAGTGTGTGAGGTCTACTCCATAGCCTACACCTCTGAGTACCATTGAGCTATGTTCATCATGCCAATGGGAATGTACATTTACATGATCTAATACAAATACTTACATTCATCTACTCTGTAATTCTCTGAGTATACTACTCCAAGTCTATCAACTTCAACAAGGCATATCTCAGGATCTACTTATCCAAATCAAGTGATTCAAAGCACATTGAATTCAGCTCAAAGTCTTCTATACGCCTACAAATTTTGAAGTCAATTAGTTCAGCCATTGCAGAGAAATCTCAGTCGAAGTGCTCACTGGTCTGTGTCTGCTGAACTCCTAAAATATCGGGGGTAAACTTTATTTTGCTAAAGTGATTTCTCAGAGTATAGTTCATCATTTCTTCTCATTTCACTTGAAAATGGTAGCTTGTTAAGCTAATTTAATATGTCCAGAAGGAATTTGATCAATTGTAAGTGTGATGGTCATACTCAGTGAAAGACTGAGCAGGTGTCAATACCAAAATAGCAAGTTTTCTTGGATTTTTGAAGTCTCAAGTAGTCTGTTTTGATTTGATCATTACACATATCATTTGCAAAGTACATATATGCTTTCTTGGTATCATTTGGAAGCTAATCAAGTGTACTAAGCATTCCTGGAGTCAAAGAGGGCTGGTGTGAAGCAGGTTTAGCAGCACCTACTCAATCTCTGAGTGCATCCAACCATCCTCTCCCAACAATAACAGACAACCAAATTAGGAACCTAACATGTACTGCCACATTGAGCAAAGATATACCAACCACAACACGGAGAATTGTTCATTTTATAGGCAACACAAAGATTAGTGGCACTAGCTTAGTATAGACCCTATGGATATCCTCCTAGGGAACAAGGCAAAGAAGCTCCTAGATGTAACTCTTACCCAAGACCACAGATAACACCTAGACCATATGAATAGGGAGGATATGGCTAACCATAGCTTGTACTAGGACAACAACCACCCCATCCACAGAATGTAGTGCCAGCTAAGTACACTCAACCAGAGGAGAACTTAGAAAGAGCTATAGTAGTTGCAACACCCTTGGCCAATATGGAAACATCAAATCAGGGATTCAACCAATGCAAGTCTAATAGAATATGACTAGACCTATGAGTAGCAATACTACGGGTATGAAGGATATAAAAATTATTAAGGACCAGAATATGCAAACCTTATGTACATTGCACCAAAGGTCCTAGCTCCAATTAGACCACTCACTAGACCATGTTTCCTAGAAGACCATGCTATAGGTGTGGAGAAGATTACTTTATAAGAGAGTGCACCCTACCATACAACCCACCACCCCTAGGGTATGGTAAGGGTATTGTAATGATAGTGGTAAGGAACATCTATTTAGAGATTTCCCTAAGAACCCCAACAAGGTTCCCAAAACTACCTAGATCAATGTGATAGAAGTGATTGAATCATAGAGGAGTGATAAGGAGTACATAGTACCATTAAAGGCTATCACTAGAGCCCAATCCAAGGGAAGCTTGGTAAAAGAAATACATTTTGAGCCTGAGATGGATAAAAGATAAGATTAGAACTAGAGATTCAAGTAGTTGAGGACTCAGAGGACCTAGAGAAAACTAACAAGACAAGGAAGTCACAAAGATGGAAGGTGAGAAGAGAAAAACTCAAGAATAAATGGATGAGGAAAAAAATTTAAGAAGAAGAGAAAGTTATAACAGAAAGAAAGCAGCATCAAGAATGAAAGGTGCAAAGGACCCCTCATTAGACTACTAAAGAATGTAAGCCAATTGAGACAAGATCAATTATAGCAGACCCTATGCCAGAAGACTTGAACATGTGGTTAAAGGCTTATCAATCTAGGATCACGACTACAGCGAGCATAGATCAACACAAAAAACTCTATCCACGAGAAGAGTTGGAGAATGAGAGATTGGAAATGTGTAGAAAACTAATAGAAATAGCTCAAACCACACTTGAACATACTATCCCAATCCTTTTGAAGACAAGAATACCAGAAAACCTAGTAAAGGAATGCTTGGAAACAAGCAACTTAAAACCAGTAAAGAAACAACAAGAGGAGAATAGGGAGAAAGACATGTAGAGTAAAAAGGAAGAATAGGTCTCAGTGATTCGAGAATTAGAGGTTAATTGGCCACATGATATATGGGCTAGGATTCAAGAGGAATGGTGGAAAAAGAATGAGAACTCTCCACCACCCTTTGAAGAATTAGACACTTGGGAAACCAACACGTAATAAACTTAGAAGAGGTATTATGAGGAAGTATCCATCCTAGATCAAAATTGGGAGGAAGCAAATAGTTTGACCCCAATTACATGAGAGGTTGGAAGTATTCCATTCTCCCACGATCAAGGGCAAGGAAGAAAGATCACAAAAGGGGACCTCACATAACTTGTCAGAACTCAAGAAAACTAAAATACAATGTTCACTGATGATAGAAGAATAACTACAAGTGAAATCCCAATTGTGGAAAGAATTATCCAAGCACTTAAGAATAGAAGTTGAAGAATCTACAAATGAGAATAAAGGAGTAGAAGATTTGCCAACCATTCAGATCCCAATAGATAAAGTTGGAGAATTTAGTGAGGTACATGTCTATCCATCACCTTTAACGGATATATGACTAAAGCCATCTTAGTCATTAGAGCTCATGTAGGCATAGCCACCAAAGAGATTTGGGAAAAATGGGGAAAACCAGCCCTATGACCTACACAAATGAAAATTCAACTATCCAATGGTCACATGGAGAGGCCACTAGGAATACTAGAAAAAATTAGGTTGACCACCTACGGAGTAGAGTTTGAACACACCTTAGCCATATGTCAGTTCCAAAAAGCTAGCAACTATGAGGTTATTTTGGGATGACCATTCATGAGACAACTGCTAGTAGTACAACCTTGGGGAAGAGATGAATTGTATTTACAACACCAAGAGATAACTATGAAGATAAATTTACATACTTTTTTAATATAGGGATGTGCCCCCATTACAATGGAACCCATTACATAAGGAAGAAGGTGACTTCTCCATTCATAGTGTAGGATCTAGTGACCAATCATGGATGAGTGAAGATGTTTGGTTATGGATGTACAAGGAGGAAAAAAGAGAAGAAAAAAAGACATAGTTATGGCCCATAGGACACCAGAATTATAGACCCATAGAAGATCCAGCTTACGTACCTCAAATCTTCTCCGATGAAGTACTCGCCACACAAATGGATGGAAATATTAGCCACACTAGATGTCTGTGTAAATGAGGAAGTACTAACCATGAATGAATGTGTGGATGAAGAAGGTTATGATGTAAATCTTTACATGCTAATTCTTCAAGAAATAGAAGATGGAGATTTACTGGAAAAGGAATGGAGGGAGGATTATGAGAGTATTGAAATGGAACCAGAATTCGATTCTAAAGGACTATACTTAAAAGAGATCCAACCCTCCGAGGATCTAGAGGCACTAAAAGTGTTCCCATAGAGAAGCATTAGGAGAGACGGGACAATGAGGAAATGCAAGTTCAAAAAGAACAATCACAGGATCTTTTTGAGGTTCAACAACATTTCAAAAGGTACGAAAAACTAGGACAAATCATTCCATATCCATGTGGATGCATCGAATTTTGCAATAGGACATATACTAGCTCAACCCGCAAATGAAGGAAAATTAGATCATCTTATCGCATATGTGAGTAGACAATTAAATCAAGCAAAACGAAATTATACCACTATGGAAAGAGAATGCCCAAGGATGGTGTATGCAGTTAAGAGATTCTGACATTACCTCCTAGCCAATAAATTCAAGTTTTTTATCTACCATTAGGCATTGTTGTATCTGGTCAATACGCCTTGTAATATGGGAAGGCTAGTGAGATGGTTCCTATTACTTATGGAATTCGATTTCGAAGTAGTAGTAAAAAAAGGAAATACTCATGTAAGAGTTGATCATTTTTCAAGGATGACAATGGAGAACCACCTATTGGAGTAGTGAATGATCTACCTGATACATATCTATTCAACTTAGAAGTGTGTCGAAAATGGGCAGAAAAGTTAATACCAATCCTTACACACAGACACACCATAGGATCAACCAAGACAATGAACAAGAATTTATGCAATCATGCAATCTACATATTGTAGCTGGTAGCTTATACTACAAAGAACCAAATGGCATATTGTTGAGATGTGTAGAGGATGCAGAACGGAAAATTTTAATCAAGCAAGCTCATGTGAATCAATGGAAAACACATAAGAGCATCATGGAACAACAAGAGAATTGAGAAGACTATAAGTATATTGGTTGGACATGCAAAAAGACGTACATGAACACATTTGAAATGGCCAACAATGCCAAGAGAATACCCCTGAGGACCATTCGTCCTTAGAATTCTCTACTATAGCACCAGTATGGAGTAAGGCACTGGTAAAGTTTTTAAAAACACAAACCCATAAGGAAGGAGCTAGTCTAGCAAGAAAGCAGGCTTTAGAAGAAATGAGTAAAGATTACAATATAATTGGAAGACAATTATTCAAAAGGGGAAAAGACAATCAGCTATGGTTATGTACCCATATTAGAGATGCCGCATGCAGGTGTAGCAAGACATTTTTCACCAAAAAAACTAAAAAAATGATTCTCTTTGCAGGCTTGTGGTGGTCAAATCTACATATGGATGCCAACACATATGTATGAAGTTGTGAGGTGTGCCAAAGAACCAAATATCCTATAAGAAGGGATGATATGCCTCTAAGACCCATGATCTTTGCAAGAACATTCTCCAAATGGGGTATTGACTTCATAGGACCTATAAAACCTCCTGCCAAAGGATCACATGCTGAATATTTTATTGTAGCCATGAACTATTTGATGAAATGGGTGGAAACAAAAGTGACTAGGAAAAATAATGCACAAACCACAGCTAAATTTTTATTCAAAAATATCTTTACACGCTTTGTATTGCCTATAGAAATTATGAGCGATAGAGGAACACACTTCATCAATGAAGTGATAGAATCACTGATGAATGAATTTCTTGTGATTCACAAGAAATCAGCCCCTTACCATCCCCAAGACAGTGGCCAAGCTAAAAGTTCCAATAAAGTGTTGTGCACAGTTCTGACCAAAATAGTCACAACAGAAGGTCAGATTGGGACAAACAATTGCATCATGCAATATGGGCCTTCCATGTGGCCTACAAGACTGCCATTTGAACTACTCCATTTAATTTAGTATATGGGCAGAATGCAATTTTCCCAATTGATTTTTTAGTCCCTACCTTACGAGTGGCATAACAAAACAAATGGAAGGGCCATGAACTATCTCAACAATTGGATGAAATTGAAAAATTGCATGAAACAAGACTACAAGTAGTGGTATATGCAGCTAAATGAAGACAAAAAGCCTATTATGATGCACACATTAAAGATAAGGGTGTAAAGGAAGGCGATCTAGTGTTAGTATACACATTGAAACAACATGTGAAGAAGCTACAACAATGTGGATATGGACCACTTTTGATAAATCAAATCTCAACCAGGGGAGCGATAAACTTAGCTACACTAGAAGGAGATGTACTTCCCACCTACATAGGTGGTTGCAGAGTCAAATGATACATGGAACCATTCATAGAACAAATGTTGGCAAGACTCTTAGGAGCACATAACTGAAAAAAGGAAGAGGAAAGGATTAGAGAAGAAGCTTAAATGGAGGCTCTCGAGCGAATCAGGAAGCAAAAAGAGTGGATAAGACCAAAGGATGAATAATATATACAAGGAGATGAACCTAAACCCATGGAAAACTACCAAGTAGGTAATACAGAGAACATAACTAATTGCATCACCCGCCCATACTTGAACATAGGGGTCGACATGTGCGAGTATCAATTAGTGCATGCATTGATTGACACAAGGGCCGCATTAAGTTGCATGTGAGTCTCATTATCCAACAGCCTCAAAACAACCATGAATCCTACTAAAGCGTATATAACAGGGATCGGAGGAAACATCATCGAGTGTATAGGAAAATTCCCAAATTTCTTACATCTAGGAAACTCTACTATGCATCGAAGATTTTTGGTATGCAAGGACGAAGGCCTTATCGAAGATCTGATTCTAGGTCAAGACTAGATTTTTGAAAATGAAGTCAGCATATATCTGACACAGGGATACATATCAGCTAAAGTAGGACACAAAGATGTTTTTAGTATGCTAGAAGCCAGACAACCTAGAGTGACTCAAACAATAGTACCCCACGGAGCAAGCATCGAGGAAGATAGAGACAAAACTCCCACTGTGTTCGTAAATCACGAAAGTCATAACACCGATGTATTCACATCTTGTAAAGTGCCACATGATCCTTTAGACACTTCTCCCTTAAACGATGAAACTGCAAGGATGAGTGAGAACATTTCATTCGACCACTTTGGCAAGCATAATGAAAACCCTATAGGGTGTTGACCATGAGAATACGCCAAAATTCTAATACACAATCACAATGGATTTAGAAGGATCAATGGCCATAGAAGGAGAATTAGAAGGTTAGATGGATCAATCAACAATCTAAGATGCAAAATTATAGCTGTCAGATGCAATCACCATGGAATAAACCTAGAATCCTACACGTATGCCTTCCAAAGCCATTGATCTAAGCACAAAGAAAACAATGATAGATTTGGATCCCAAAGGACATTAAATGTCAAGCAAAACAAGAAATGGAAAAAGTGATTAAGATGTCATATCAACGGAATCAAGCAAACGAACCAAACACCATGGATGGAAGAAATCCCGAGAAGACAACCTAGAAAATCTAGTTTAAGGACAGAAGAAGGGCAGACACTACATTCACGACTGAAGATAGGAAAAATGCAACAAGAGCAAATGCCATGACAATTGAAAACAATGCTAATGTGGAGACCAAAGAAGTGAAAAGGAATCGACCAAGAGGATGAAGGAGACTCTTCTTGCACTCATGAAGAATCACACATTCGCCACATAGCTTCTTCAACAAAAGTAGTGGTGCACATTTCCATAACTAGAATAGAACTTAGCATGTAGGATCATAGGAATGATCAAATGTGGTAAATAAATAAATAAATGCTTCAGGTATAAACAAACCTCTTGTTTTCTTTCAGACTTAGAAATAAAAAGAAAAAGAATATGGTAAGGTACCTTACTTGACTCTACTTATGCAAGGGGGATACCGAGCCTCAGGAAACAACAAGTCACTGCACACAAGTAACTGGACAGAATTAATATCGTCTCAAAACTAATTCTCACTATGTTCAAAGTGCAGATGTCTTTCAAAGATTCTGAAACAACGATCCAAGAAGAAGTACTTGAATTCCCAATGAAGAGTGTGACAAAGGCCAATGGACATTGGTTCCGAGAAGACCAAACAGTTGGAGAGCATTTATTCTTAGTGACCATCAAGATCATGGACATCGACCACCAATTTCCAGTGATGTCAAAGGATGTCAAGGTCTTACACAAAATTCCATCAACATATGAGGTCTTGAGAAAGGTTGGGATTCATAAGTATTTTCAACTGCCTATCTACAAGCCAGATTTCCAACGATGTACTTAAGTGATGAATGTTAGTATATGATCAATGTC
Organism: Ceratopteris richardii; assembly: GCA_020310875.1. Taxonomy (NCBI): domain Eukaryota; kingdom Viridiplantae; phylum Streptophyta; class Polypodiopsida; order Polypodiales; family Pteridaceae; genus Ceratopteris; species Ceratopteris richardii. Next base: position 70,634 of record MU260275.1, read on the forward strand.
TACCCGTCATGATTGTATGCACATTTTGTAAGGCCCGCATTATGAGGAGAAGTCAAGCGTGCATTATCCAATTGATGGGAATCCCAACTTGCATGTTGGATGAAGGTCATATTGGACCATGTAAGGTATTGTAAGGAAAGGGAGTTACCAGGGTCCCCAATTTGGGGGTCCGGGGTAGCGAGGAGCATGTTGGTGTAATTCAAGCCTTAACACTTGGCTTGGATATCAACCTTGAAGACTTCACATAAAGCTTGGAACCTTTGAAGGATACATCTACATGGAACAATGATCATAGGAACCAATGCTTATTGGTTATTACTTTTTATCTCTTATAAAAGTCAATATGACTCTAATCACTCATGTAATCACACCTACTAGTTTAAGTCGTGGAAAATTTGATTGATTGAGTGGGTGAATGATTGAGAGAATATCTCATTCACTTTTAGGTACAAGATTCTAGGAGATTTGAATTAAAGTTCAAATTCAAATTCTCACTAAAGAACATATATAAGTGAAGAAGAAAAGTCGCGGGTTAGCTAGTCCACTTAGCTCAGATCCCGAGGCAATCTTGCATCAATATTTGAGTGTGTGAGTGCTACACCATAGCCTACACCTCTGAGTACCATTGGGCATTGCATATCATGCCAATGGGAATGTACAATCAATAGAATTAATACATAGCATTACATTCATAATCTCTGTTTTCTCTGAGTGACCATCTTCAACTCTGTCAACTTCCAAGAGGCATATCTCAAGATCTACTGAACCAAATTGGATGATTCAAAGTGCATTGGATTCAACTCAAAGTCTTCTATACACCTACAAAATTTCAGAGCCATTGGATCAACCATCACAGAGAAATCTCAGTCGGGGTGCTCACTGGTCTGTGACTGTAAGTTTCCTAAAAAATCGGGGGTATACCTTATTTTGCTAAAGTGATTTCTCTGAGTATGGTTTATCATTTACTTTCATTCCACTTGCAAATGGGAGCTTACTAAGCTAATAGAATATCCCTAGAAGGAATTTTGCTAATTGTAACTACACTGGTCACACTGAGCATAACTCTGAGCAGGTGTCAATACCAAAATAGCAAGTTTTTCAGGATTCTTCAAGTCACAAGTAGTCTGTTTTGATCTAATCATTAGTCAACTCATTTCCAAAGTACATATAGCATTTCTTGGTATCATTTGGAAGCTCAAGGAGTCTACTAAGCATATCTGGAGTCAAAGGAGGGCAGGTGTGAAGCAGGTTTAGCAGCACCAACTTGATCTTCTGAGTGCATCCAACCATCACTCCTAACAGTGGTATCAGAGCATATAAGGTAACATGGGTGATGGTTTCCCTTCCTTCATTGACAAATTAGACAGGAACAACTACCAAGCTTGGTCTCTAAGGATGAAGACCTATCTACAAGGAAGGAGCTTGTTTGGATTCATATCAGGAGATGAGGAATTGCCCTCATTCAAAGCCAGAGGCCTACCCACCAAGGAAGAGCAAGAGAGACTCAATCAATGGTGTGCAAAAGATGCTTTGGCAAGGTCATATCTTCTAAACTCTATTTTTGATTTCCTTCTACCACACATAAGGAATTGCAAAACTTCCCAAGAGACTTGGGAAACCTTGTCAACTTATTTTTCATCAAGCACAAGGGCCAGAAAGAATCAGCTATGGATTGAGTTTACAACTCTTAGGAAGCAATCAAAGCAATCTGTCTCAGATTTTGTTACCAAAGTCAAGGACATTGCAGATCAACTTGCAAGTGTTGGAGAGGAGATTGAGGAAGAGCAAATAGTCAGACAAGTGATCAATGGACTAAAGGCAGATGACAAGTGGGAGAGCTTTACCACAGCAATGGACTTATACATGGACATCCAAGCACCTGATCTAACAACTTTGATTGGACAACTCTTCACACATGAAGCTAAGCTTACAAAGAATGGAGAGCAATCAAAAGGTAATAATCCCTCTGCCCTATATACTGATAAGAAGGCTAAAGACAAGGGTAAAAACAAAAAGGTTGATGAAGAAGGCTCTACCTCCCAAGCAAACTATGCAGGGAGAGGTAGATCTTCAAGAGGTAGAGGCAGAGGAGGTAAGTCAGGTAGGGGGAGACCCTACAACCAATCTCCATGCAATATTTGTGGCTTGTCTAACCATACCACAGATGAATGTTACAAAAACTACAAGAACCAAAGAGGAAGAGGTCACCAAAGAGGAGGATACTCTCAAGGCAGAGGCAGATTCAATCAACATCAAAGCTACAATGGATAAAACCATCAATACAACAACAATTACAATTACAACCTCAATGGCAATTATCAAGGTGGATACAGGAATAGGAAGGATTACAACAATTATGCAGAGGAGCAAGATGACTCCCTATTGATCATGAATATGACTTCTAAGTCAGGTATCAATGATGATCACTTATTCTATATTGATTCAGGTTGCTCTAATCATGTAGCTGGAAATGTTGCATTACTTTCTGATTTGGAAGAAACCAAAGGCAAGCACCAAGTGCAGACAGGTGATGACACTAAACACTCAGTTGTTAAAGTAGGTAATGTCAAAACCAGTGATGGTAATCAGAATTTATTGAGCAGAGTATTGTATGTTCCAACAATCACCAAGAACCTAATGAGTGTAGGTCAAATTGTGGAAAAAGGTCTACAGGTCAGATTCACTCAACATGGTGCATATGTGGAGGATCCAAGACATGGATTCAGAAGGATAGCCAAGGGAAAAAAATCAGGTAGATTGTTTACCTTTGAACTTGAAGACACTAAGAATATTGCCTTGTACAACTATAAAGATCAAACCCTATCAGAATTGGAGATTTGGCACAAGAGATTAGGTCACATTGGAGAGAGGACCTTAAAGCAAATGAGTAGGGATCAATGTGTACTTGGGATACCTAATGTATCCAAGCAACACATGATATACAAGTGTGGGGCTTGTCAATTTGGTAAGTCACACAGATTGCCCTACACCAAGAAAGGTTTTATGCATGAAGATTATCTGGAATTGGTGCATACAGATGTTTGGGGACCTAGCAAGGAGCCATCCATATCTGGATCAAGGTACTATGTGTCCTTCATTGATGACTATAGCAGGTGGACTGTCTTATATTTCATGAAACATAAAGATGAAGTATTTAATTGTTTCAAAAGGTATCTTGCATTAGTGGAAAATCAAACCGGTAGACATTTGAAGAAGCTAAGGTCAGATGGTGGTGGAGAATACTTCTCCAATGACTTTGAAGATTTCTTGCAGGAAAGAGGCATCAAGAGGGAGATTACTACAAGGTACTCACCTGAACAAAATGGGGTAGCTGAAAGGAGGAATAGACTCATTGTAGAGACAGCTAGGTCTATGCTAAATGAAAAGAAATTGCCAAATTATCTTTGGGCAGAGAGTGTATCTACTGCCACATATTTAATTAACAGGTTGCCATCAAAGACACTTGATGGAATGACACCCTATGAGGCTTGGCATGGTAAGGGACCATCTCTGGATCATTGCAAAATCTTTGGTTGTGTTGCATATGTGCATATTCCCTCACAGGTAAGGGGAAAGCTAGACCCTAAAGCTGAAAAATGTATCTTCATTGGTTATGATTTGAATCAGAAGGGATACAGATTCTACAACCCCTCAAACAAAGGCTTCAAGGTAAGCAGAGATGTCATCTTTGATGAGAATGATTCATGGTATGAAAATGAATGCAGGAAGGTTAGTCTACCTTATGACATGGAAGAAGACTTCCCCAAGCTTATCAAGCAAGAACCAATTCAGAAAGAGGACACAAGCTCAGATGATGAAGACACCATCAACATTGAAGAGTTCAAGGCTTGGAAATCCAAAGGGAAGATGAAGATGAAGCAACTAGAAGATAATCCAGAATCCTCAACTCAAGCTATGAGGAGATCTCAGAGAGAAAAGAAAAAGCCTATTAGGTATGGGTATGATACTTCACTTGTAACCAAGCACTCTGTATATCTTGCAAAGGATCTCTTGAATGAAGAACCAGGTACATTTGAAGAAGCAATCACTAAACCAGAATGGAAGGAAGCAATGGATGAAGAAATGGAGGCTCTCAAGGAAAGTGATACTTGGGACTTGGTACCCAAGAAGGACTCCATGAAGGTGATAGGATCCAGATGGATCTACAAACTCAAAAGGAATTCAGATGGTACAATAAACAAGTATAAAGCTAGGTTGGTAGCCAAGGGTTTTGCACAAACCCAAGGCATTGATTATGAGGAGACATTTTCTCCTGTGGCCAAGATGCCAACTATCAGAGTTATGGTGAGTGTAGCTGCATCCAAGAATTGGAACATGTACCAATTGGATGTGAAGAATGCATTCTTGAATGGATGGATATCTGAAGAAGTCTACATGTCACAACCACCTGGGTATGAAGATCCCAAGAAGGTAAATCATGTTTGTAGATTGAAGAAGGCTCTGTATGGATTGAAGCAGGCACCTAGAGCATGGAATTACAGGTTGACAACCTATCTCCTAGACCAAGGATTCATAATGAGTAAAGCAGATACTTCATTGTTTATCAAAAGGAACAATTCAGAGGTAATATACTTGTGTGTCTATGTTGATGACATCATTATTACAGGAAATGATGTTCAGGGAATTAGACACATCAAAGGGCAAATGATGAAGGAATTCAAGATTAATGATCTTGGATTATTGAAGTACTTCCTAGGACTTGAATTGATATATACAAATTCAGGTATCTTTATTACTCAGAAGAAGTATATTTAGGACATGGTCAAGAAGTTTAATTTGCAGGAAGCTAAGGTCTCAAGCACTCCTATGGAGGTCAACCATAAACTCAGTGCTCATGAAGGAGAAGAACTCCAAGACATTACAAGTTACCAGAGTTTGGTAGGTAGTCTTAATTCTGCTACCTTAACCAGGATTGATATATCATATGGTGTTAGTGTACTTAGCCAATTTATGCACAAACCAAGAGTACCTCATTTGGAGGCAGCAAAGAAGATAGTAAAGTACCTAAAGGGAACACAAAATCATGGTTTGTACTTTCCCTATTCATCAGACATTGATATTAAGGTATATTCAGATGCAGATTGGGCAGGTTGCAAGGATGACAGGAGAAGCACATCTGGTTACATATGTTTTGCAGGTGATAAACCAATTTCTTGGTCATCCAAGAAACAACCCACAGTATCTTTATCATCTACTGAGGCAGAGTATAGAGGGCTAGCAAATGCCACTCAAGAAGCCATCTGGTTGAAGCTATTATATTCAGAATTGGGCCTATACACAAGGCCACCAATCATCTTTGGGGATAACACAAGTTCTCTTCACCTTGCAGCTAATCCAATTTATCATGCTAGAACAAAACACATAGAGGTTCATTACCACTACGTGAGGGAGAAATTACTTAGCAAAGATATTCAATTATCATATGTGTCTACTAATATGCAATGTGCAGATTTGCTTACTAAAGCTCTGGATGGAAGCAAGCTATGCAGATTTAAATCCATGATTGGATTGCAGGAAGTAATTAAAGACTAGAGATGAAGACTTGAGCCAAAATGTTTGGCTTGAGGGGGAGCTGTTGGTGTAATTCAAGCCTTAACACTTGGCTTGGATATCAACCTTGAAGACTTCACATAAAGCTTGGAACCTTTGAAGGATACATCTACATGGAACAATGATCATAGGAACCAATGCTTATTGGTTATTACTTTTTATCTCTTGTAAAAGTCAATATGACTCTAATCACTCATGTAATCACACCTACTAGTTTAAGTCGTGGAAAATTTGATTGATTGAGTGGGTGAATGATTGAGAGAATATCTCATTCACTTTTAGGTACAAGATTCTAGGAGATTTGAATTAAAGTTCAAATTCAAATTCTCACTAAAGAACATATATAAGTGAAGAAGAAAAGTCGCGGGTTAGCTAGTCCACTTAGCTCAGATCCCGAGGCAATCTTGCATCAATATTTGAGTGTGTGAGTGCTACACCATAGCCTACACCTCTGAGTACCATTGGGCATTGCATATCATGCCAATGGGAATGTACAATCAATAGAATTAATACATAGCATTACATTCATAATCTCTGTTTTCTCTGAGTGACCATCTTCAACTCTGTCAACTTCCAAGAGGCATATCTCAAGATCTACTGAACCAAATTGGATGATTCAAAGTGCATTGGATTCAGCTCAAAGTCTACTATACACCTACAAAATTTCAAGGCCATTGGATCAACCATCACAGAGAAATCTCAGTCGGGGTGCTCACTGGTCTGTGACTGTAAGTTTCCTAAAAAATCGGGGGTATACCTTATTTTGCTAAAGTGATTTCTCTGAGTATGGTTTATCATTTACTTTCATTCCACTTGCAAATGGGAGCTTACTAAGCTAATAGAATATCCCTAGAAGGAATTTTGCTAATTGTAACTACACTGGTCACACTGAGCATAACTCTGAGCAGGTGTCAATACCAAAATAGCAAGTTTTTCAGGATTCTTCAAGTCACAAGTAGTCTGTTTTGATCTAATCATTACTCAACTCATTTCCAAAGTACATATAGCATTTCTTGGTATCATTTGGAAGCTCAAGGAGTCTACTAAGCATATCTGGAGTCAAAGGAGGGCAGGTGTGAAGCAGGTTTAGCAGCACCAACTTGATCTTCTGAGTGCATCCAACCATCACTCCTAACAGAGCAGCCCCGGCTAGGGGGTCCAAGGGGGCCAGCGGGCCCCCTGGTGGGGGTCCGGGGGCAGCGCCCCCGGCATGACGGTAAAGGGAATATTCCATAGAATATTCCCTATCGGAGTCAGAAATCATTTATATTTGTTAGGTCGGTTCAACCGGTCTAAGCCGTGTATGACGATTACGCGGGCGGTGGCCGCCCACGCTCTACCGTCCATGTATAGCCGTCCACAGAAGGCCACCCATGATCCTATATATACATGAGTTCTGCACTACTTGAGACATCACGTTGAGCCAGCATACCTCTACCTTGTATCTCCCTATCTAGAGTTGTCTAGATCACCATTTAAGCTCTACCTTGAGAGCGCACGGGTGGACAACGCCATCATCTTTGTACTTGTTGTTAGTAGATTGTTGAGATTCTCCTATACATGTTATCTTCTCTGCTACTGCTCCTGTGTTATATTGCGTAACTATTGTCTTACATGGTATCAGAGCTGTAAGCTTCGAATAGCTTGAGAAGTATCACTATTTTAGCCTACTAGTAGACTAGAATATCAGTAGATTATTCGAGTGATTACATGATGGCTTCATCGTCGAACACTAGTCTTGGTGCTTCAGCTAATGTTAATGCTGCACCTATTCGAATTCTTCCACCTGCATTCACTGAAGGGAAGCTGGATGGAACCAACTATACACTCTGGAAGTTCAAAATTTCTGCAATTTTGGACTCCTATGAATTACTTGACACTATCATGGAACCGATGGGATTGGATCCAGATCCTATACCAGTTGAAGATCCAGCAAATTCAAGATTGATGATTCAGCAAGATCCAGATCTTCTACGAGCTTGGAAGAGGCGGAATGCTGATGCATTATGTGCGATTGTCACTAGTGTAAGTGATTCTGTGCTTACTTTAGTTCAACATACTACTAAAGCACATGAGGCTTGGGGCATATTGGCTCGACAATATGAGACCAAGAACCACACTAGGATACAGAATTTAGAAAATCAGTTGGCAAATGAAAAGCATTCTGATTCTGAAAAGGATGAAGATTTCATCAAACGGATAAAGCATCTTCAAGATCAATTGGCTGCAGTTGGTGTTGTTATAGCACCAGAAGAGCTGGCTCAAAGATCTGTACGTGTTCTTCCAGCAAAGTATGATGGATTAGTGACAGCCCTTAACACTCAGGTAAGCCCAACTCCTCTTACATTTGAAGATTTTTGTGCGATGCTTTTAGAAGAAGAGATGCGGCTGAAGAATCCGCAAAGTACAACTGATGCTGCATTCTCAGCAAATGCAAAAGGTAAAGGCTCTTTTGAGGGATCAAAGAAGAAGCCAAAGAAGAAAAAGTTCACAGGAAGTTGCTTCTATTGTGAAAAGAAAGGCCATGCCATCAAGGATTGTAGAAAGAAGCAAGCTGATGAACGGAATGGGACTATAAAATCATCATGGAAGAACAAAGAGTCTGCAAACAACAAGAGCTGGAACTTTGGGTAGCTATTGAAGAGGTATGTTCATCGTGTTGATGAACCATGGATTTTAGATAGTGGAGCTTCTCGCCATATGACCAGTAAAAAGGATTGGTATAGTTCCCTAGTGCCTCTGCAGGAATCCATCAATGTAGTGGTGGGAAATGACTCCAAGTGTCCAGCCGAAGGAACTGGAACCATCTCTTTTGTCACTTCTCAAGGTGTTGAGAAAAAGTTATCCGATGTTCTCTATGTACCTACACTCAAAAGAAATTTGTTGTCAGTTTGTGCAATAACAGATCGTGGACTCGAAGTTCACTTCAATAAGAGTGGTGCGGAAATCATGGATTCATCATGTAATGTTGTAGGTAAAGGCATACGACGGGATAACTTGTATGAGTTAAGTGCTTTAACTGCTACAGAAGATAAAGATGTAAGCAGGTTATGGCACCAACGATTTGGGCATCTCCAATTTGCAGTTTTGAAGGAGATGCAAAGAACAGGGATGGTTGCTCATTTGCCTGCATTTTTAGAGTTGCAGGAACCTTGTGAAGCTTGTATGATGGGCAAGCAACAACGAAATGCGTTTCCAAGAGAGACCAGCAATCGATCTCAAGCTCCTCTAGAGTTGGTACATGCTGATCTCTGCGGTAAAATGTCTACACCTACTTTAGGAGGATCTTTCTACTTCTTGCTGTTAGTCGACAATTATAGTAGAAAGATGTGGGTTTATTTCATTCGAGAGAAGGCTGATGCTTTTGAAAAATTTAAAGTGTGGCATAAGTATGTAGAAAATGAATCAAGAAGGAAACTCAAGAAATTTAGAACAGATAGAGGAGATGAATTCTTATCAACAGAATTCAACAATTACTGTAAGGAGCATGGTGTGAAAAGGCAACTTGCAACAGCTCATACACCTCAACAAAATGGCGTTGTTGAGCGTAGGAACATGACAGTAGTTGAAATGGCTCATTGTATGTTAAAGGCTCAAGACATGCCTGATTCATTCTGGGCAAAAGCAGTCAATACAGCAGTCTACATCCTCAATCGAAGCTACACAAAAGCTCTGAAGGGGATGAATCCTCAAGAAGCATATTCCGGTAAAAAGTCTTCAGTTTTGCATTTCAAAATTTTTGGTTGTTTCTGTTATGCACATATTCCTGATTCAACAAGATCAAAGTTGGATTCAAAAAGCAAAAAGTGTGTCTTCCTAGGATATAGTGAAGAGTCTAAAGCATACAGGTTGTGGGATCCTGAGGCAAGGAAGATTTTTGTCAGTCGAGATGTGGTGTTTGATGAATGACCACACTTAGTAGAAGATAAAGGTAAATCTACTATCTCATCAAACGAAGAAATATCTCACCTTGTGCCTATCAAAAGACAGGTTAAAGTTGAGGAGGAGGAAACATCTGATGGAGAAATTTCCTCAATAAAAAGCCAACCAGTTGTAGCTGCTCAACGTAAGCCACTACCGAAGTGGGCACAACAGCTCTTTGATGATCACAATCCACATGTAGATGTACCAAAATCATCATCGGATGGATTACGAAGATCAAAGAGAATAGAGGAGCAAAGAAGAGCCTCAGAACACATTGTTAACATGGCTCTAATGGTAGATATCATGGGCTCGATAAAGGAACCTACCACCATTGAAGAAGCCCTTGATGATCCAGGTTGGAGAGCGGCAATGCAGTCGGAGTATGATAGTATACTAAAAAATGATACATGGGATCTAGTCAACTTGCCGCCAAAGAAGAAGGTAATAGGTACTAAATGGATTTGGAAACCTAAGTATAAAGCAGATGGAACATTAGAAAAGTATAAGGCAAGATTAGTTGCACAAGGTTTTTCACATATCGAAGGATTTGACGTTCAAGAAACTTTTGTGCCAACAGCACGCATGACAACTATTCGGACGGTACTTGCAGTCGCTGCACAAAAGGCTTGGCCTATTTTCCAGATGGATGTCAAATCTGCATTTTTGAATGGTCACCTCAAGGAGGAGGTATATGTATCTCAACCACCAGGTTTTGAGGTGCCCAATTCAGAAATTAAAGTTTGCAGGTTGAAGAAAGCTTTGTATGGACTTAAGCAAGCTCCACGGGCTTGGTACCAACGAATAGATCATTTTTTCAAAAATATGGGTTTTGAAAGAAGTACTTCTGATGCTAACTTGTATGTAATGAAAAGGGATAGCAAGCTAGTTGTTGTCATTGTATATGTAGATGATTTGATCATTACAGGAGATCATCAGGAACTCATAAATCAAACTCGGATCAGCTTGGGAATTGAGTTTGAAATGATAGACTTAGGTCTACTCCATTTTTGTCTGGGAATTGAAGTATGGCAAAGGAAGGATGGAATTTTCATCTCACAACAAAATATACCAAAGAGATTCTCAAGGCATTTGGAATGATGGACTGCAAACCAACTAGCACACCTATGGAGGTAAATCATAAGCTATCTATGGAAGATAGCATGCCTGATGTAGATGCTAAGAAGTATAGGAAGCTCGTTGGAAGTCTTATTTTTTTGTGCAACACTAGACCAGACATTTGCTATGATGTTGGAGTATTAAGCAGGTTTTCCAACAAACCTAAGGAGAGTCATTGGAATGTTGGAATGTGAATTCTAAGTTTCATTGTAGGAACCTTGGATTTTGGTATTTTTTAAACCACAGGTGATACACTCCAAGGATATTGTGATTCAGATTGGGCTGGAGATTGTGATTCTAGAAAATCAGTTTCTGGATATTGTTTCTCACTTAGTTCAGGAATATTTTCTTGGGTAAGTAGAAAGCAACCAACTCTCACACTCTCCTCCACTGAAGCAGAGTACAAAGCAGCTTGTTTTGCTTCTTGTGAGGCAGTCTGGTTAAGGAGAATTCTTGCAGATCTAGGCTTTCCATCAAATATGGCGACTGTACTCAAGTGTGATAATCAAAGTTGTATGGCTATTGCAAAGAACCCAGTATTTCATGCCCGCACCAAGCACATAGAAGTACAGTACCATTACATTTGTGAGCTAATTGAAGATGAAATTGTGGAGCTAGAATATTGCCCAACAGAGGCAAATTGTGCTGACATATTCACTAAAGCAATTGGAAGAGAGCAGCTCAACAGACATCTTCAACAGATGGGCATAGGACCGAAACCTACTTGATTTTTCATCCGTAAACATTGAGGGGGGGTGTTAGTATATGATCAATGTCTATCCCTCATGATTGTATGCACATTTATTAAGGCCCCCGTTATGAGGAGAAGCCAAGCGTGCATTACCCAATTGATGGGAATCCCAACTTGCATGTTGGATGAAGGTCATATTGGACCATGTAAGGTATTGTAAGGAAAGGGAGTCAGAAATCATTTATATTTGTTAGGTTGGTTCAACCGGTCTAAGCCGTGTATGACAATTATGCGGGCGGTGGCCGCCCATGCTCTACCACCCATGTATAGCCGTCCACGGAAGGCCACCCATGATCCTATATATACATGAGTTCTGCACTACCTGAGACATCACGTTGAGCCAGCATACCTCTACCTTGTGTCTCCCTATCTAGAGTTGTCTAGATCACCATTTAAGCTCTACCTTGAGAGCGCACGGGTGGACAACGCCATCATCTTTGTACTTGCTGTTAGTAGAAAAATTGTTGAGATTCTCCTATATCTGTTATCTTCTCTGCTACTGCTCCTGTGTTATATTGCGTAACTATTGTCTTACAACGAACACACCGCATCCTACCTTGGACAAGCCAATAGTGCTAGAAGCGAAAGAATTTATTTTGAAGGTGAATGGGAGACCATCCAATTCACGCATGAGATGCTTAAAGAAGCATTTGGATGGACCAAGGATGGCACCATTGATCTGAAAGAAGAGAGTCATGGGACCAAAACAAGAATGTTTTTGGATATTAATTGCATTCATATTGAAGAGGTAGTGCATTTGGTGCATCATGTAGATTCAAAGTTATGGCAAGTATTCAACCTATTAGAGAATGAAGACTAAAGCATAATTTAGCTTGAGGGGAGCTGTTGGAACATCAAGCTCACTAGTAATACATTCAGTATTGTGTGTTGTGCTCCAAGTTCTTCTTCTTCCTTGTGTTGTTCGCGTGCTTCCGCAGACGTCTAACTCCAACAATTGGTATCAGAGCAGGTCGTCGCTTCATCTAGGGCACCGTCGACACTCCTCCATTTGCAGTCTCAGAATCACACGAATTTTGGTGAGCATACTCAGCATGTTTTCGAGATCAAAACATCTTCGCTCTGTGGTGCCGAAATCGCGATCTGAGCTCGTTTTGGCCTCCGAACGCACTATCGCAGTGCTTGTGCAGGCTATTTCGTCCTTTTGTACCAAAGGTATATACCAGTTTTTGTTCGCGAGTTTAAGCGTCTCGAAGTTTGCTAAAGTTTTAGCAGAACTTGTTTAGGCAGTTCCGTTCAACATTTTGAGATACAGTCAATTTTCTGCATCAAGGTATTTTAGTCACCGGCCATGGCTGAAAGCAGTGATGTATTTCGTATGTTAGTTGTTGAGGATAAGTTGGATGGTACCAACTACCTGTTGTGGGCTTGTATGATGCGACATGAATTGGTTGCAAAAGGACTCTGGAACATTGTGCTGGGTGTTGAAAAACGTCCTATCACACCTGCAACTCTTACAATAGCAGGTACAGAAGCTAATGCAGAAGGTGTCGAAGATGATGATATTCTGCATATTCCTATTCGTACTACGGTTTCTACTGCACCTACTGTAGAGAAGATTCATTGGGATGGCAGAGATGCCCAGGCACATGCATTGATAGCTTTGTCTGTCAAACGTGCCATTATTCCTCACATACGCTCTTGCAGAACAACTATGGATGCTTGGGATACACTTACCACATTGTACCAAGCTAGGAATGAGGCTCGTGTTGCTTACCTCCGAAAACAGTTGGAGAGTGAGCACATGAATAAAGGTGATTCTATGGACAGTTTCCTAACAAAGATCAAAGACTTGAAGGAACAATTGATTTCTGCTGATGAGGTTATACCAGATAGCTCACTTGTGCAGACCGTTTTGAATGGTCTTCCTGATTCATATCAGAGTTTTGCTTCTACTCTTCGGTTGATGATGAAAGGTAATCCAAATGCCTTATCATTTGAGGAGTTAGTCTCTGTTCTATTGCAGGAAGATCAGTCTAGGCAGAACAAGTCCATTATGCGAGTTGCATATCAAGCTTTCCTGGCTGGTTAGAAGGGCAAAAGAAAATGAAGCTCTTCAACTAGTAAGCTGAAATCTGCTAATTCTGCATATTCAAAGAAGAAAGATAAAGATGAGAAGAAATCAGAAAAGCAGAAATTTTTTTGTAAGTACTGTAAAGGGAATGATCATATCATAAAGAACTGTCCAAAACTGGCTACTAAACAGGCAAAGAAGAAAGAGGCTGGAATGGTTGTTGCAGAGGCCTCTACACCAAAAACAGAGTCTGCTAATCTTGTGTAGGAAGAAGAATGGGCGTTTACTACTGTCTGTAGTTTTGACCCATCTTCTCATGAGCAGTGCATGTCTGCAGTAGACTCAGATGTTTGGTACTTTGACAGTGGGGCGACCAAACATATTACCTCGCAGTGCAGTTTCTTCTCTTCACTCGAGTCTGCCCCTACAGGGAATACTGTTAAATGCACCAACAACTCCTCTTATCCTGTTATGGGAATTGGTAAGATCATTTTGACTTGTGCTAATGGTAGTTCTTTCACTTTGTCAGATGCTTTATTTGTGCCAGGGATCAAGAAGAATCTGTTATCAGTTTTTGCATTAGCCAAGATTGGCTTGATTGTGAAATCTGTGATGACAGGTGTACAGTTCATGATCTGTCAAATGGCGATGTGATCATTGCTTCTGGCATTTTATGTCATGGGCTGTATAAGCTCATAGACTATGAAAGATCTGTAAATGATTTGGCATGTGTAGTAAATGATTCTCAGGCTATGTCAGATGCAAAGCTTTGGCATGCACACTTTGGTCATCTGAATTTTGCTAGTTTGCTACGCCTGCAGAAATTTGAAATGGTGTCCTCTTTGCCCAAACTTGAGGCACCTAGAAAACATGTTTGTGAAGGCTATATTTTGGGCAAAATGCAGCGTTCATCCTTTCCAAAAGATGGTTCAGTTCGGGCTACTCAAAAATTGAATCTTGTACATCGCGATGTCTGTGGTCCTATGCAGATACCTTCTTTTGGGAATTATCTTTACTTCGTGACTTTCATCGATGATTTTTCTAGGCATGCATGGGTATATCCATTGAAGGCAAAGTCCGAAGTGTTCACGTGCTTCAAACAGTTTTTGGTTTTGGCTGAAAATCTGTCAGCATGTAAAATGGGCACCCTCCGTTCAGATCGAAGGGGGGGAATATATGTCTTCTAATTTTAATGCGTTTCTGGCTGAACGTGGGATAAAACACTAGTGTACAATGCCGTATACACATCAACAGAATGGAATTGCTGAATGAAAGAACAGGTCACTCATGGAGATGGTGAGGTGTATGGTCAAGAGTTAGGCTTTACCACAGTTTCTCGCTTGAGGTTGTCATGTGTGCAACATATGTACTGAATAGGTGTCCCACTAAAGCACAACAGTCTATCACTCCATAAGAGGCTTAGCATCACCGCAAGCCATCTGTTGCTCATCTGCGTGTTTTTGGTTGTTTGGCATATGCATTAGTGCCTAAACAACATTGCAGAAAATTAGATGATAAAGTAGTAAAATGTATTTTTGTTGGGTACAATTCTGAAAGTAAAGGCTATCGGCTGTATCATCCATAGACTAAATGCATTCTGGTTAGCCGTGATGTTTTTTTTGTGGAAGATGCTATTCAGCCATTGCTTTCATGTACTAAGGAGACATCTATTAGCTCCAAAGACATGTATGATACTTTGTTGCCTCTTTTTACAGGTGGACAGTCTAGTGCTGGTCCTAATGAGGCAACTTCGCAGCCTTTGAAGGTTTCATGTGATGATGCAGATAATTCCATTTCTGATGCAGATGTTCATGATGCACTTGTTGATGAGAGAGCTGATATTGAGCAGGCAAGAACTATGCCAAAATGGTTGGTGTAGACCTTGCATGATAGCAAATTAGATGCACCTCTGTCATATCGTACTCGATTAGGCTCTCATAGTGCGTCTTTTGCATCAGATTGCTATGCTATGGCTACATCTAGTCTCTGTGATGAAAATGAGCCTGTTTCTTTTGATGAAGCACAAAATTCAGAAAATTGGATGGTTGCTATGCAATCTGAATATGATGCAATAATGAAGAATGGTACTTGGTCTTTATGTGACTTGCCTCCTAGTAAGAAGGCCATTGGCACTAAGTGGGTATACAAGCTGAAGCGTAAACCTGATGGTACAGTTGACACGTATAAGGCTAGGCTTGTTGCAAAGGTTTATGCACAAGAAAGAGGCATTGATTTTGATGAGAGCTTTGCACCTACATGCCCTATGACTACTGTTCGGAGCATCTGTGTACTTGCAGCCCATCATGGTTGGAATGTACATCAATTGGACATTAAAACAGCATTTCTGAATGGTGTCTTGCATGAAGAAGTGTATGTTTTTCAATCCTGTGGCTTTGTGCAGAAAGGGCATGAAAACGAGGTGTGCAGGTTAAAGAAGGCATTATATGGTTTAAAGCAAGCACCACATGCTTGGTATGAGAAGATACATGCCTATCTGATTGCACATGGTTTTGAGAACAGTCCAACTGAAAGCACCTTATATGTTGAGCGTGCTAATGATGTGCTTTTGATCATTGTTGTCTATGTTGATGGCATGCTACTCACTAGTCCTATTGAGAAGCATATTGCTGATTTTAAGGCTGATTTGCATGCCTCATTTGAGATGTCTGATTTGGGGCATTTGCATCACTATTTGGGCATTCAGTTTATGCAAGTTGATGGTGAAATGGCTTTGTGTCAAACGAAATATATTGGCACATTATTGCAGCATTTTGGCCTTGAAGACTGTAAGCCTATTGCCACTCCTATGGAGACAGGTTTACGATTGAGTCTTCATGATGCTGGAGATGCATTTGATGTTGTTCTCTATCAGCAGGCTGTTGGATGCTTGATTTACTTATGCATTTACTTGGCCAGATATTCAGTTTGTTGTCTCACAGATGAGCAGGTTTATGCATTGCCCAGGAGTCAAGCATTGGCAGGCGGTTAAGCGCATCTTTCGCTACTTGAGTGGTACTCGGCTACTTGGGTTGTTTTATCCCAAGGGGGGATCACTACCGCCAGATTTGCATGCTTTTTCTGACTCTGATTGGGCTGGTTGCTATGACACTCGTGTGTCCACTAGTGGCTTTTGCTTCATGCTTGGTAGCTCATGTATATCTTGGTTGAGCAAGAAGCAGCCTACTGTCGCCACTTCTAGTTGTGAGGCTAAGTATAGGGTAGCTTTCACAGCTACTGCTGAGTGTGTGTGGCTCAGATGCCTTATGGTTGATTTGGGTGTTGGTCAGTCTTCTACCACCACCATCTTCTCAGAGCGCATTGGCAGTTGCGAGGAACCCTGTGTTCCATGCTCGCACTAAGCACATTGAGGTGCATTATCATTATGTCAGGGAGAGGTTCTCTGTTGGGGAGATCAGCTTGGCATATGTGCCCATGCAAAAGAACATTGCAGGCCTTTTCACGAAGGCTCTGCCTAGGGAGAAGTTTGAAGCTTTCCGCAAAGCTTTGGGCTTACTTCCTTTTGTGGAGTGATTTCCACATAGCTTGGCACTTCCTTATACATGAGTGCCAGCTACTTGTTTACCACACCACTCCCAGGGGGGATTTTTTGATATATTTAGGTAGTAATGTGTGTGAACACTCTAGGACCACCGGGGCACTTTTTTCCCTCTTTAGGAGGTTTTTTTTCCCTCGGCTTGTATATACGCCTATTGCCCTAATGGGCTACTTATCTTTGTACATTCTCTAGTAATACATTCAGTATTGTGTGTTGTGCTCCAAGCTTCTTCTTCTTCCTTGTGTTGTTCATGTGCTTCCGCAGTCATCTAACTCCAACATGATTTGCATTCAATCAAGCAATCAATCACCTAAAAGTAGATTAAACTAGAACTTCACTTTTCGTAGATTATAGGAAAGTGAATTGATTCCCTCCAACAACCATTCCCACCTTCATTTGAATTCAACATCCACTTTTAGAAGTCTTGGAGAACTTCTAGAGTCTATATAAAGACTTGAAATCACTCGTACAATATATGGAAGCAATATACATACACTTGTGATCATCATTGTTTTGCTCCTTCAATTTTCTGCATCATCTTCTTCGCCAATGGTAATCTTGCAATGGTTGTTGCTCTCTCTTTAGAGCTCAAAATTGAGTGCAAGATGACTCATTGGAAAGGTATTATTGTCTAGTTTATTCCGTAAATGGTCATAGCATTTGGTGTAGTAGACTAGGAGAAATCGCAATTTGTGTCTCGGGGTCAATCTCTATGTATTCCTGAAAAATAGGAAGTACCACCATTGAGTGTTTGATTCATTCTTATAGCATATTTTTCTTATTCCTTATACTTTTGTGCATTATATACACTCAACCCTATGTGTATCACTCCCATAAAAGTATTTTTTCTAATTGTAATCATGATGGTCACTATGAGCATTTGAAGTTCATTGTCTCTTCCATAGATAGTAAGTTTTTTGAGCTAGTTGAAGTGCGAACCTATCTATTTTGTATCGACTCCTTCTCCTTGATGCTCCAAAGTACATAGTGAATTTCTTTGCACTTATCGCATGCCTATAAGGCCTATTTGAGTCTCCATAAGCTCAAGGGCTAGTCTTGTGCCAGTTGGGTAGAGCAAACTTCATCGCTTCGAAACGCACTTTTCTACCTCCTACAAGCTTCTCCAAGTCCTTACAAATATCATTGTACACTGCCATATACACCTCAACAAAATGAAGTTGTTGAATGGAAGAATAGATCACTCATGGAGATGGTGAGGTGTATGGTCAAGAGTTAGGCTTTACCACATAGCTTTTGGCTTGAGGTTACCATGTGTGCAGCATATGTACTTAAGAGGTGTCCCACTAAAGCATTGCAGTCTATCACTCCATATCAGGCTTGGCATGGTTGCAAGCCATCTGTTGCTCACCTGCATGTTTTTGGTTGTCTAGCATATGCATTAGTGCCTGAGCAACAATGCAAGAAATTGGATGATAAAGCAATGAAATGTATTGTTGTTCGGTACAGTTCTGAAAGCAAAAGTTATCGTCTGTATCATCCATAGACTAAATGCATTCTGGTTAGCCATGATGTTGTTTTTGTGGAAGATGCTATTCCACCATTACTTTCATGTATGAAGGAGACATCTATTAGCTCCAAAGACATGTATGATACTTTGTTGCCTCTTTTTACAGGTGGATAGTCTATTGTCGGTCCTAATGAGGCAACTTCTCAGCCTTTAGAAGTTTCATGTGATGATGCACATCATTCCATTTTTTATGCAGATTTACATGATGCACTTGTTGATGAGAGAATTGATATTGGGGGGGGGGGAAACTATGCCAAAATGGTTAGTGCATGCTTTGTGTGAAAGAAAATTAGATGCATCTTATCATATCATACTCATTCAGACTCTCATAGTGCCTCTTTTGCATCAGATTGCTATGCTATGGCAGCCTCTAGTCTCTATGATGAGAATGAGCTTGTTTCATTTGATGAAGCACAAAATTCTGAATATTGGATGGCTACTATGCAATCTGAATATGATGCTATAATGAAGAATGATGCATGTTCTTTATTTGACTTGCCTCCTAACAAGAATGCCATTTGCACTAAGTGGATATACAAGCTTAAGTGTAATCTTGATGGAACAGTTGACATGTATAATGGTAGGCTTGTTGCAAAGGGTTATGCTCAAGAAAGAGGCATTGATTTTGATGAGGACTTTGCTCTTACTTGTCAAATGACTATTGTTCGTAGCATGTGTGCACTTGCAACTCATCGTGGTTAGAATGTACATCAGTTAGACATTAAAATTGCATTTCTAAATGGTGATTTGCATGAAGAACTGTATGTTTTTCAGCCCCATGACTTTGTGCAAAAAGGGCATGAAAACAAAAAGTTTGCAAGTTAAAGAAAGCATTATATGCTTTAAAGCAAGCACCACGTGCTTGGTATGAAAAGATACATGCCTATCTGACTGTAGATGGTTTTGAGAACAATCCAACTAAAAGCACCTTATATGTTAAGAGTGCTAACAATGTGCTTCTGATCATTGTTGTGTATGTTGATGATGCTCACTAGTCCTCATGAGAAGCATATTGCTAATTTTATGGCTGATCTGCATGCCTCATTTGAGATGCCAGATTTGGGCATTTGCATCATTATTTGGGCATCCAATTTATGCAAGCTGATGGTGGAATAGCTTTGTGTCAATCAAAATATATTGACACATTATTGCAGCATTTTGGCCTTGAAGACTGTAAACCTATTGCCACTCCTATGGATATAGGTTTACGATTGAGTCTTCATGATGCTAGAGATGCATTTGATGTTGTTCTATCAGCAGGCTATTGGATGCTTGATTTACTTATGTATTTCTCAGCCAGATATTCAGTTTGTTGCCTCACACATGAGTAGATCTATGAATTACTTAGGTGTCAAGCATTGGCACGCAGTTAAGCATATCTTTTGCTACTTAAGTGGTACCCCACTACTTGGATTCTTTTATACCAAGGGGGAATCACTACTGCCAGATTTACATGTTTTTTTTTTTTACTGTGGTTGGGCTGGTCGCTATGACACTCATGTGTCCACTTGTGGATTTTAATTCATGCTTGGTAGCTCATGTATATCTTGGTTGAGCAAGAAGCAGCCTACTGTGGCCACTTTCGGTTGTGAGGCTAAGTTAAGGGCATCTTTCACAATGACTGTTGAGTGTGTGTGGCTTAGATACATTATGGTTGATTCGGGTGTTGGTCAGTCTTTTGCCACCACCATCTTTGCTGACAGTAAGAGCACATTGGTAGTTGTGAGGAACCCTGTGTTCCATGCTCACACTAAGCACATTCAGGTGCATTATCATTATGTTAAGGAGAGGTTTTCTTCTGGAGAGATCAGCTTGGCATATGTGTTCTCAAAGGAGAACATTGAAAATCTTTTTAGGAAGGCTCTACCTAGGGAGAAGTTTGAAGCTTTCCGCAAAGCTTTGGGCTAACTTCTTTTTGTGGATTGATTCCACATAGCTTGGCACTTCCTTATACATGAGTGCCAACTCCTTGTTCAGCACATCACTTCCAGGGGGGATTTGTTGATATATTTAGGTAGTGATATGTGTGAACACACTAGGACCACCGGGACACTTTTTTCCCTCTTTAGGAGATTTTTTCCCCCCAGCTTGTATATATGCCTATTTCCCTAACAAATTACCTATCTTTGTACATTCTAGTGGTAATACATTCAGTATTGTGTGTTGTGCTCCAAGCTTCTCCTTCTTGTGATGTTCGCATGCTTTCACAGATGTCTAACTCCAACAAATATTTGAACTCCATTTCTATTGATGTTTATATTGGACTATACACGAATGTTTTCTCATGCTCAATTAGAAATGCATTAAAATCCGAAGACATATAATCCCCCTTCTTTAGATGGAGAGTGCCCATTTTATATGTTGATACATGGTTAGCCATAACTAGGATATATTTAGATCGCATAAAGAGTTTGGACTTTGATTTCACTCGATACATTGATGCATGCTTGGAGAAACCATCTATAGAACTCACCAAGTAAATATAATTACCAAAAGATTGTGTCTGCATAGGACCACACACATCATTGTGAACAAGTTACACTTTTTGTTCAGCTCTATTGTACTATCTTTACCTCAAATACGACCTTCACAAACATGATTAGAAGGGGTGATTAGTTTTGCTATAGAGAGCATCGTTTCTCATTTCTACACGTGAAGCAAACTAGCAAATTTCAAATGAACAAAATGTGCATGCCAAAATTTTGCATCTAAAATAGCCTCAACTTCCTAAGATCATTCTAAAACTAAGAATACAAGACCATCTTAGAGAGATCTAGTACTAAGGGATCCTTCTTATTGGTATCAAGGGGACCATCTCATTAGGGAATGTCCTCAGACAAAATCTTAGAGTAGCTCACAAAAACCTATGGATTCTATGAATGATGTGTTATTGACCATCTATTGAAGAATTGTCCTAAAAGTCCAAATACTATAAAGACGACACCCTTGAATGTGCTAACTTAAATTCGTTCAAGAAGCAATTCAAATCACCCACTACCCATTCAATTTGTTAGTAGAGCACAAGCTAAGGCCCAACATGATGCCCAAAAAAAGCTAACACAAAGTGAGGGAGGACCATCTGTGGTTCAAAAGGGTATGTAGAAAAAACAAAAAACAAACAAAACTATCTTCTACTTCCTTGATAGTTCACAAAGTGAAATAGACAAAAAGAAACTTGTCTAGCATGAAAAACAAGAAAATTTTTGGAAAAAGGAAGTAAACAAGTTGGAAAATTTGCCTACTCAACCTATCTCTCAATTACATGACAAAGAGTTTGAACTAAATGTGATAACAGATGAGAGAGAGAAACTCAGCCTTCACATGGAGAGAAAGATATGAGGCTCAATATTGGAATCACCAAAGCACGAGGAATTGGGAATGCTATCATGTGCATATCAAGCTAGGATATCCAAAGGACCTTTATTGGATCATTACAAAAAATGTTATCCTACAGTTAACCTAGAAAATTTAGAGCCATGCAAAAGAATGGTTGAAGTTGCTTGAAACTCTAAGAGAAGGCACATAGTATTGTTCTAAACACCCCTGTTCAAGAGCTTATAGAAAATAAATAACCTGCTTAGTTATACCATGACCTAGGAAAGAATGATCAAGTCATCAATGAACAAATAAATCCTCCTAATCAGTTTATGTATCAAGATCTCTAATAGAGTCGAGAAGGAGTGGAATCAACTATTTTACCTATGGAGACCTCGTGATCTTGATGATATGCATCAATAAGATTATTCACAATATTCTAAATGAGAACCATGGAAAGTGTTGATAAAGGCTACTCCTCAATGACCATCTAGTCGTACGAGGCATCCCAATTCTAATATTCCAAATGTTGAAATTTCATGGGAAGAAAAATTATGGAAGAAAGAGTAACAAGACATAGAAGAAAATGAACTTTGTTAAACCTCCTTTTGGATAAGTGGAGATTTAACTCCTTATCCTCCAAGTAGTTTGGATGGCCATTAGCTTCTAGTTGTAGGCAGTAGTTAGAGACAATCAAATTCCATTTCTATCAAATAATTCTATTGTCTCCCTAGCATCCAGCTCACCGCAATTTGCTACTTTCTCTAGATCCAAACTTGAAATTAATTCTTTTAGGAGGAATTTGTACACATTACAAATATTATTCAAATGAACTGCTTTACCTTCAACATGGTTCATCAAGTCCCCTCTAGCCAAAACAATATATCACATCCTATCAATGCCTTTGGACATGGTTACAAGATCAATTACCCAATTGTAATGAACACAAGGTGGGAAGTCATATGTGAAGGTTCTCTACTCCTGATTGAAGAATGAACTTGACAAGTGGCACCGGTGCTCACAAAGACTCGAACATTCATGTATATTCTTGGCCACTAGCAGGCTTTGCTAATATTTTCATGCATTTCCATACATCCCTTGTAACCTGCCCACAACGTCTCATGCATTGCCATAAATCCCTTGTAACTTGCCCACAAGGCCTCATGCATTGCAACAAATCCCTTGTAGCTTTCCCACAAGGCCTAATGCAAATACTACCTAGTTTATATTTACTAGAGGCATCATTTTGACTCATAATATTTATATACAAAAGTTAAAGAACTAATAAGACATGTCCTCACCTTCCACTTCAGTCGGAGATCTTTTACACTTCATTCTTCAATCACATACTCTTCAATCAGGTTCGTAGAAAGAAATAAAAAAAACTATTAGTACAATAATTTTACAAAAGAAGACTCATTTGGATTTCTTGGTTTTTACTTTTGATTTTCTATTTTTCATTATTTAATTTAATTTCTTAATTGGTTATTTTCTTTTTCATAATTTTTCTTCATTTAATTATTTTATCTAATGAAGTTTCCATTTTTCATTTACTTTTCATTTGTTCTTGATTCGTTTTTTCCCATTTCCCACTCTTCATTT
This sequence comes from Ceratopteris richardii, assembly GCA_020310875.1. Lineage (NCBI taxonomy): Eukaryota > Viridiplantae > Streptophyta > Polypodiopsida > Polypodiales > Pteridaceae > Ceratopteris > Ceratopteris richardii. The sequence continues at coordinate 94,029 of MU260275.1, forward strand.
TCCTAATTATTTATTTAGATTTTCTAATTTTTTTCTAATTCATTTTCTTTATTTTTAGTTCATATTTTCTTTTCCCTAATTAATTTCTCTAAATAACTTAACCAAAATTCAATGAGAAAAAAAATGTTGAATAAATAGTAAAACAAAATTAAATAAAAAACTTTTTCTAAACTTTAAAAGTAATGAATAAACAAATCTCATTCTTGATCTCTCTCTCAAACTCCTCTCTCTCTCTACTTGTTCACCATTAGAGCATTTGTTGGAAGTGAGGTAGGCCCTTAGGCTCATGTCACAGGTCCATGGTTCCATAGGTCCAGCATACACAACATTAATTCCAGCAATCTTCCATATTGACAAAACATGAACATACCACAACTTAATCATACGAATGATGAGACAAAGATAGAGAAAGAATAGACGACATGTGTAAGGTGTTACGTAAGCCAGCGCTTACTCATAGTATCATATATACCAATGTTCAATGTACAATGTGGGAGCAAAACTCTCAACCACTCTATGTGATGAGAAATGGATGAATGAGTGAATGTACAATGTAACAAACATATTCAGATGTGTGGGCAGTAATCTGAATATACATGAGATGTGTGACCTTATAGGTTATAGAAGAGTGAATATGAGTGACTGAAAGAGGAAGGATCAGTGTGAATGGAAATCCTCCAACTCATGTGAACACACCTTCTTAAACACCTCATAAAAATATGCATAAAGCATATAAGTATTGATTCTCTTGTACCTATGCCGAATAGGACTCCTCCTGATATGAACGCCATAGCCTCCATAAAATTCAAGTAGTACATGTGTGCATAAAGAGAATATGTACCTGAATACTTAACATAAGATGTGAATCTTATGTTAATCACCATCCAATGTCTTTGAAGTAGCCAGACATCTTCTTGTAGAAGATAATCTTCAACCTAATATCTTCCTGTAGAAGATAATCTTCAAAATCATGTAGATGGTCCCATCCAATGTCTTTGAAGTAGCCAGACATCTTCTTGTAGAAGATAATCTTCAACCTAACATCTTCTTGTAGAAGATGATCTTCAAATACATCATGTAGATGGGCGATCCTCACCATCAAGCTACTAATGACCAAGTCTTCTTGCCATGAACAAGAGATGACCTCCTCTCCATGAGCTAGAGTGTGAGCACACCCTTCATCTTCTCCAAGAAGAATCACCAAGAAGAACTCCATAGCTGCTCCTCAACATGCTTCAAGTTAGCACCATGGCTGCCCCATGTGCTAGAAGAAACACCACCTCTACTGAGGTCCAAGCTCTAAAAAGCTTGTGTTGATCCTAGGTGAAGGATGAATAGAAGTGAGCCAAGCATGCTTCTTATATAGTATTATGTTGTCCTTGAAAAGCAATAATAAAGCTCTTAATAAAGCAAAATCATTACGATCGCTATGATCGTTTCGTAGATCGTAATCCGAAAAATCCATGTCCGTTCGTTGTCCATAATCGTGTTTAAAGAAAAAAGATAAGACGGAAACGCGCTGCGGCCTACGGGACTTGAACCCGGATCACAAGGATGGAGGGCCAACGAGCTAGCCAAGGCACTGGTCGCCGTTGTGTGTACAAGAGCTAATAAACAAAAGTATACATCTTGTTTGCGCCCGTCGTTTCTTGTAGGAGCATTAAGGGTGGATATTTTTTTGTCTCTCTCTTCCTCTTTCTCTCTCTCTCCCCTTTTGATCTCTCCCTCTATCTCCTTTCTCTCTCTCTCTCTATCTCTATGTCCTTAGAGCAACAGGGGGGAGAGTATCTCCCTCTCTCTCTCTCCCTTTGTGTCTCTCCCTCACTCTCTCTCAAGTAGAGATTCTCCCTTATTGTGCAAGATGTACGCACATGCAAAAAGGATGAACTAAGTTCTTAAGCAAATTGAATCATTCCTACAAATAAGATCCACTATTTGTTGGAGTTAGATGTCTGCAGAAGCATGCGAACAGCACAAGGAAGAAGAAGAAGCCTGGAGCACAATACACAATACTGAATGTATTACCCCTAGAATGTACAAAGATTAGCCCATTAGGGCAATAGGTGTATATACAAGCCAGGGGAAAAAACCTCCTAAAGAAGGAAAAAAATGTTGCAACAGTCCTATTGTGTTCACACACATCACTACCTAAATATATCAACAAATCCCCTTGGGAGTGACGCAGTGAACAAGGAGGTGGCACTCATGTATAAGGAAGTTCCAAGCTATGTGGAAATCACTCCACAAAAGGAAGTAAGCCCAAAGCTTTGCGGAAAGCTTCAAACTTCTCCCTAGGCAGAGCCTTCGTGAAAAGGTCTTCAATGTTCTCCTACGTGGGCACATATGCCAAGCTGATCTCTCCAGTAGAGAACCTCTCCCTGACATAATGATAATGAACCTCAATGTGCTTAGTGCAAGCATGGAACACAGGGTTCCTTGCAACTGCCAATGCGCTCTGACTATTCAGTGAAGATGGTGGTGGTAGAAGACTGACCAACACCCAAATCAGCCATAAGGCACCTGAGCCACACACACTCAACAGTCACTATGAAAGTTGCCTTATACTCAGCCTCACAACTAGAAGTGGCCATAGTAGGGTGCTTCTTGCTCAACCAAGATATACATGAGCTACCAAGCATGAAGCAAAAGCCACTAGTGGACACACGAGTGTCATAGCAACTAGCCCAATCAGAGTCAGAAAAAGCATGCAAATCTAGCGGTAGTGATCCCCCTTGGGATAAAACAACCCAAGTAGTCGAGTACCACTCAAGTAGTAAAAGATGCGCTTGGTAAATGCTTGACTCCTAGGCAATGCATAAACCTACTCATTTGTGAGACTACAAGCTGAATATTTGGCCGAGTAATACATAAGTAAATCAAGCATCCAACAACCTGTTGATAGAGAAAAACATCAAATGCATCTCCAGCATCATGAAGACTCAGTCGTAAACATGTCTCCATAGGAGTGGCAATAGGTTTACAGTCTTAAAGGCCAAAATGCTGCAATAATGTGTCAATATATTTCGTTTGACACAAAGCCATTCCACCATCAACCTGCATAACCTAAATGCCCAAATGATGATGCAAATATCCCAAATTAGACATCTCAAATGAGGCATGTAAATCAGCCTTGAAATCAGCAATATGCTTCTCATGAGGACCACTGAGCAGCATTTCATCAACATACACCACAATGATCAGAAGTACATCATTAACATGCTTGACATATACAGTGCTTTTAGTTGGATTGTTCTCAAAACCATGTGCAATCAAATAGGCATGTATCTTTTGATACCAAGCACATGGTGCTTGCTTTAAACCATATAATTCCTTCTTTAACTTGCACATCTGGTTTTCATGCCCTTTTTGCACAAAGCCACAGGGTTGAAAAACATGCACTTCTTCATGCAAAGTCACCATTCACAAATTTTGTTTTAATATCAAACTGATGTACATTCCAACCATGATGAACTACAAGTGTGCAGATGCTACGAACAGTAGTCATTCGGCAAGTAGGAGCAAAGGTTTCTTCAAAATCAATGCCTCTTTCCTGTGCATAACCCTTTGCAACAAGCCTAGCGTTATACCTGTCAACTATACCATCATGTTTACGCTTCAGCTTGTATACTCACTTAGTGCCAATGGCCTTCTTGCCAGGAGGTAAGTCACATAAAGACCAAGTACCATTCTTCATTATAGCATCATATTCAGATTGCATGGAAGCCATCCAATTTTCTAAATTTTGTGCTTCATCAAATGAAACAGGCTCACTCTCATCACAGAGACTAGATGCAGCCATAGCATAGCAATTTGATGCAAAAGAGGCACTATGAGAGCCTGATCGAGTACCATATGACAGAGGTGCATTTAATTTGCTATCACGCAAAGTCTACACCAACCATTTTGGCATAGTTTTTGCCTCCTCAATATCAACTCTCTCATCAACGAGTGCATCATGTAAATCTGCATAAGAAATGGGATGATCTGCATCATCATATGAAACCTCCAAAAGGCTGAGAAGTTGACTCATTACGACCAACACTATATTGTCCACCTATAAAAAGAGGCAGCAAAGTATCATACATGTCTTTGGAGCTAACAGATGTCTCCTTAGTACATGAAAGCAATGGCTGAATAGCATCTTCCACAAAAACAATATCAGGGCTAACCAGAATGCGTTTAGTCTGTGGATGATACATACGATAGCCTTTACTTTCAGAATTATACCCAACAAAAATACATTTTATTGCTTTATCATCCAATCTTTGTACAATGTTGTTCAGGCACTAATGCATATGCCAAACAACCAAAAACACGCAGATGAGCAACAAATGGCTTGCAATCATGCCAAGCCTTTTATGGAGTGATAGACTCCAGCGCTAATGTGGGACACTTGTTAAGTACATATGTTGCACACATGAAAGCCTCAAGCCAGAAACTATGTGGTAAATCCTGACTCTTGACCATACACCTCGCCATCTCGATGAGTGACATGTTCTTTCATTCAGCAACTCCATTTTGTTGGGGTATATGCGGCACACTACACTAGTGTTTTATCCCACGTTCAACTAGAAATTCATTAAAATTAGAGGACATATATTCCCCCCTCGATCAGAATGGAGGGTGCCCATTTTACATGCTGACAAATTTTCAGCTAAAATAAAAAATTATTTGAAGCATGTGAATGCTTTGGACTTTTCCTTCAATGGATATAACCCATGCATGCCTGGAAAAATCATCAATGAAAGACATGAAGTAAAGATAATTTACAAAAGAAGGTGGGTGCATAGGACCACAGACATCACTATGTACAAGCTGCAATTTCTGAGTAGCCCGAACTCAACCATCTTTTAGAAAGGAGGAATGCTACATTTTGCCCAAAATATAGCCTTCACAAACATGTTTTCCAGGTGCCTCAAGTTTGGGCAAAGAGGAAACCATTTCAGATTTCTCCATGCATAGGAAACTAGTAAAATTCAGATGACCAAAGCGTGCATGCCAAAGCTTTGCATCTGACATAGCTTGAGAAACACGTACTGCACATGCCAAATCATTTAGAGATCTTTCATAGTCTATGAGCTTATACAGCCCAGGACATAAAATGCCAAAAGCAATGATCACATCATCATTTGACAGATCATGAATTGTACATCTGTCATCAACAAATTTCACAACCAAGCCAATCTTGGCTAATGCAAAAATTGATAATAGAACTTCTTGATCCCTAGCACAAACAAAGCATCTAGCAAAGTGAAAGAACTACCATCAGTAGTAGTCAAAATGATATTACCAACTCCCATAACAGGATAAGAGGAGTTGTTGGCGCATGTAACAGTATTCCGTGTAGGGGAAAGCTCGAGTGAAGAGAAGAAACTGCACTGCAAGGTAATATGTTTGGTGGCCCTACTGTCAAAGTACCAAACATCTGAGTCTACTACAAACATGCATTGCTCATGAGAAGATGGGTCAAAATTACAAACAGTAGTAAACGCCCATTCTTCTTCCTGCACAAGATTAGCAAACTCTATTTTTGGTGTACAGGCCTCTACAACAACCATTCCAGCCTCTTTCTTCTTTGCCTCTTTAGTAGCCAGTTTTGGACAGTTCTTTATGATATGATCATTTCCTTTATAGTACTTGCAAAACAATTTCTACTTTTCTTATTTCTTTTCATCTTTGTCTTCCCTTTTTGATTGTGCAGAATTAGCAGATTTCTACTTATTAGTTGAAGAGCTCCATTTTCCTTTGCCCTTCTGACTAGCCAGGAAAGCTTGATCTACAACATGCATAATGGACCTGTTCTGCCTGGACTAATCTTCTTGCAACAGAATAGAGACTAACTCCTCAAATGACAAGGCATTCGGATTGCCTTTCATTATCAACCGAAGAGTAGAAGCAGAACTTTGATATGAATCGGGAAGACCATTCAGAACGTTCTCCATAAGTGAGCTACCTAGTATAACCTCATCAGTAGAAATCAACTATTCCTTCAAGTCTTTGATCTTTGTTAGAAAACTATCCATAGAATCACCTTCATTCATCTGCTCACTCTCCAACTATTTTCGGAGGTGAGCAACACGAGCCTCATTCCTAACTTGGTACAATGTGGTAAGTGTATCCCCAAGCATCCGTAGCTATTCTGCAAGAGCGAATGTGAGGAATAATGGCACGTTTGACCAACAAAGCTATCAATGCATGTGTCTGGGCATCTCTTCCATCCCAACAAATTTGCTCTATACTTGTAATAGTTGCACGTGTGATAGGATGTTTTTCAACACCCTGCACAATGTTCCATAGTCCTTTTACAACCAATACATGTCTTATCATATAAGCCCACAATGGGTACTTGGTACCATCCAACTTATCCTCAACAGCCAACATACAAAATACATCACTACTTTCACCCATGGCCAATGACTAAAACACCTTGATGCAAAAAATTGATTGTATCTCAAAAAGTTCAACAGATCAGCCGAGATGAATTCTACTAAACCTGTAGCAGACTTCGAGACGCTTATACTGGTGAACCAGTACTCGTATATACCTTTGGCACAAAAAGACAAAAATAGCCTACACAAACGATGCGATAGTGCATTCAGAGGTTGAAATGAGCTTAGATTGTGATTTCTGGAGCACATAGCAAAGTTGTTTTGATCTCAGAAACAGGTTGAGTATGCTCACCAAAATTTGTGCGATTCTGAGTCTACAACTGGAGAGGTGTCAACGATGCCCTAGATAAACGGCGACATGCTCTGATACCAATTGTTGGAGTTAGATGTATGTAGAAGCACGTGAACAGCACAAGGAAGAAGAAGAAGCTTGGAGCACAATACACAATACTGAATGTATTACCACTAGAATGTACAAAGATAAGTAGCCCATTAGGGCAATAGGCATATATACAAGCCGAGGGAAAAAACCTCCTAAAGAGGGCAAAAAATGTATGACGGTCCTATTGTGTTCACACAAATCATTACCTAAATATATCAACACTATTTTGCATTAACATTATTAATGTTGAATTCCTGTACATTTGCAAGCTGTAACATCTCTCTATCTCATTTATGTAGCTTGAATTACTTTTTTCCACAAATGAGATTGAAGGTCTTAGCAGTCAGTGTGGACAACCACTTTCATTGTAGTCAAAATTCTTATTTCCAATGTTACTGAATGGAGGTTTACAAAGATATCAAGAGTTTTCCAAAATTGTTAATTTCCATTATTCTATATTTTGGAAGTTTGGAATGGTGTGAATCTCCTATCCCTTACGAAGAAGTACGGTGTCGTATCTACATTGTGTATGATGGATTGTCTCTATTTATAATTAATGTTAGTTTAAGCAGTGTGGAACAAAAATGCATGTTTACGAATATTGTGTATTTATAAATCCCCATTCCCGAACCTATAAAGTGGGGTATTGTTAGTCTGTCGGCAATCAATACGCTAAACATATGGCGACCATGATGGGATGGGGTAAGAGAACACAACACAAAGTGGATTGATGCCAGTATGAAGTGGCAAGGAGTACTTACAAAAGACTCATCATCACGATTATTTAGAGGAATTCGTGCAAGAGAAACTTGCAACATTGAAGCTTGAAGACATTCCTCTTGAGGATGCAATTACTATTATAGAGGAAGTACAGTTTTGGGTGAAAATTGGAGTTTTACCCCCCAAGCTTTTGAAGGATCTAGTCTTTGAGTGGAAGGATGGAAAATTAGCTAAAGTATTGTGGCAAGGGTAATTTAGCAGGATCGACCAGAAAAACCACTTGCAAGAAGAGAAATACCCTATGGAAGTAGGTCAAAGCAGCAACAGTGTAACCCCACCAGAATTGCAGTTAGCTTTAATACCGTTACCTCAAGCTGCTACCCTACAGACGCTTGGTGACTCGATTGAAAATAGACACCCATTACCAGTGTTAAACTATACTCATTTTCATGGTCGAGTGGATGAGGATCAAGATGTGCATGTATGAACACTTGAGAACCAGTACTTATGTAATCATCATAATATGCATGACAATCAGCACAAATTTCAGGTGTTTCAAGCCACGTTAGTTAGTGATGTAGTAAAATGGCTTATTGAGTACCCTCTCGATTACTTTTCAATATATGATGAGTTGAAGGCAGTGTTTTTAGAGCGATTTTAGACTGCTAAGAGTGTTTTGGAGTTACAATCTTCACTTCAGTATATGCTATAGAAAGGGACGGTCGAACAGTATGCATCGGATTTTAGATCTACGCTGTGGCAGTTTTCGACAAATAAATGTCCTACTGAGAAAATGTTAATAGAATTCTTTGTTGATGGACTTCAGCCACCCATTAAAGAGAAAATCTATATGTACACACTTGACCAATCCCGTACGCTAGATCAGATTATTGACTTAGCGGTCAAGATGGATTGGAAGATGCAGTTTGCCAATTTGGGCTCTGAGAAGAGTAATTTGGTGTTAAAGAAGGGTGCGGCCCCATAGAAGCATCTATATTGCCTACGGTGCAAGAATCTGGGCCACATCACGACCAATTATGCACTTAACCAAGTATTTTGCCCTATTTGTAACAAAACTAATCACAGTTTGAAGGAATGTCGCTTTAATGTGCAAAATACCTTGGTGTCTACTACACAAATAGAGGTAACTTCTTGGAAAGGGAATTTGACTAGGTATAAGCCCCAAGTTTCTACCAGACAATGGCAAAATAGCCAGGATGCTAGACTTGTAGGACCATCTTGCAGGTACCTTCATGTCTTCTAGCAAAACAGACAAGAGTTTGGTAGAGGATGAAGATTTCAACAACCTCAACGAGATAACCCTAGTAATTGCCCAATTCAATGTCAGTTTTGTCTACAATATGGTCATAGACGGTGGGAATGCAAGGAGGCTAAGGAATATGATTAGTGGAAGCAAGAAGCAAAGCACAAGGCACCTATGGCCAATGTGGTGACTTTGGAGTGTTTGGAGCTGTTAGCATCAGTAGTCACCTAATCTCAGGAAGAGTATTCAAGTGGACAAAAATTGGATTATTTAACTCCTATAGAGCAAAAAAAAACTTTTAAGAAGGTAGTACAGTGGGCTATGGAGTATCTACCACACTATGGATCCTCCATTATTTTCAGCGGAATCTTCAAGAAGGAATTGTATAAAAAGTACAGTTGGTACAGAATTTGAAGAAATCTCACAGCAGCCATCGATGGGTACTAGACCGAATACAGGTCTAACATGGAAACAAGGTTCAGATGGTTGGAAGCAAGGGTATAAAGATTACGAACCACTAGTAAATACAGAGTATTGTGAAATTCTACAGGAATCACATATCAAACTATCTTTGGGGCGTTGCTAGAACTAGTCCCAGCATTCCGAACATAGTTACTACACCAACTAAAGGAACAATATACACCTTTTGAAAATCTGGAACCCTCAATCTCAATGGTAAGGAATGTGCTGGACAGAATAGTGGGTTATGTGGTTCCTATGATTATAGTACAGTATAAAAATAAAGCTATTACAAAGGTTTTGACTGATGAAGGTTCTAGTATCAATATTGCATCTACCACCACATGTAAGCAAATGGGTTGGAATAGCATTGACCCAGCTTCCTTCTTTGTTCGGATGGCAGACCAATCAAGGGTCCAAGCAGTGGGGCTGGTCAAAGATATCCCTATTTATATTGCACGTGTTCTATTTAATATTACATTTTTTGTATTGGAACTGAAGGGGAAAATTTTAGATTATAACTTATTATTGGGCCGGTCGTGGTTGGACAATGCTAAAGTTTGCCAGAATTGGGATGAAAAGACAGTTACTTTCTGATGAGGGCATGCTAAGTTTTCAGTTCCTTTAGATGAAGAGAACCATTGCCTTCTAGAGCATAAACCAGTATTATCAAAGCCTTTGCATATGTTGGATGGTCTCGACAAAGATTAGGAATAGCAATTTTTAGAAGCAAATAGGGATTTACTCTCGTTTGGTGTAGTTGATGTGAATTTATTCATCAGTTCCAAATGCGATAGTACGGCGGCTGTGGTGTGTATGAAATCTCAGGAATTGTAGGAAGAGGATAGCCTTGAACCAGTGATCAAAGATCCTATGGAGAATGGCCGAATACGTGTGGAAGAAGATTCTTTAGAGGTGGTCAATTTGGGGACTACGGAAATTTCACATGGATAGTGAAGGCATCACCTCGAGCACGGAGTCTATCAATGTTGTAGAAATTTGTGCATTTCTCGGAAAACCCTATTCGGGTGAATACAAGTTTGTGCACTTGCCAAATGACAACATGTTGAAATTGGGAATGTTATTGACGACAATGATTATTAACTTGCAAGCTAAGCATTATGGAATATCCCAGCAACTCTAGCCTTGGTCAAGGAATCTACAAAGGCACAGGTGAATTAGGCAAAAATCATTTTTCAGAAGCTGAAGAAGGAAGTCCACAAATTGTTCACACATTTTTACGAGCTGTGAACGCCGTGCTAGACTCCAAGGTAGGAGTAGTTTTTACTTTACTTTTCACAACCCTGGTGTACTTACCTCAAGAATACACAGTATGCTTGGGTAAGGTATTTTTACAAATTTTGAAGAAAAGAGCGGTAGAGCGGAAATCCGGAGGTAACACTTCTCAAGAGTAGGCGGAGACAGAGGTTGATGAAGAGGAGGAGACCAAAAGGCGACAGGTGGCGGAGAATCAATGGAGAGAAGTAGAGAGGAAGCCCAGGGAAGAAGCAGAGAGGAAGGCAAGAGAGGAAGAGGTAGCATGGGATCAGGAAGAAGAAGGGAGACAATGACGCCAAGAGGAAGAGGAATCTCGGAGAAGAGAAGGGGAAGAAAGGGAAAAAAGAGCTGCCAAGGAGGAGAGATGTTGGAAGCAAAAGCAGGAACAAGGTGAACGTTATGGAAGCTCTTCAAGTAAAATACAGGTGTTACATACTTTTCAAGCCTACAGGCTAGTGGATAAGTGGAAGTTTAAGGAAGGGTGAAGTTTACCCCACTCCGGTGCACAAATATCATCTATCCTTGGATGTATAATGATGAAACAATTAGAACAAAAATACTTGGTCACCTAGCCAGAGGATTGTCTTGGAGTGCGTTGAAACTCGAAGAGTTTCAGAAAAAGTATAATTCTATGATTGCAAAAGTGGTTTACAGAGCGGGAACAGATGATGGCAAATATTAACCGACTCCAAACAGAGATAGAAGCTATTAGAGCTGAGAGTGCTACTAGAGACACTATAGCAAATGAAGAACTGGTGGATGATCTGAATGAGGTGATTTCAGAAAACAACACTTTAAAAGTAAGTGTTGAAGAGAAGTGTAAAATTATAGCTTGATTACAAGCGGAGGTCGGACAAACACAGAAGTTGTAGTAGAAATTGAAGAAAACTAATAAGGAGTTAGTTGCTAAGTTGCAGAAGGCTGAACAAGAAGTGAAAAGGTTAAAGGCGAAGGTCAAGGAACAAAGCGGTGAAATGAAAAGACAAAGCATATTGACCATAGAAGTGGAAGAAAGACTGGTAGTCCGGAATTCAGAATTTACTACCTTAGAAGACAAGTTTCGGATTGTGCAGGAAAATCTGGATACAGTGCAGGCACAGATTATCGAGATTCCTAAACTGGAAAAACAAGTTAGTCAATGGAAGCAGCATTGTGCAGATGTGAGCCTCATTTCAATGGAAGCAACATTGTGCAAATGCGAACCTCATTTTGGCCGATAAAGAAGTAGAAGTGGAGAAGCTCAGAAGGGAGGCTTCAGTTTTGGAACTCGCATGTAAAAAAAAAGTTAGAAGAAATGTCGAAGACAACTTCCAAATATATAACTAAATTATCGAATGTTACTATAGCTTTTGACAAGTTGTTAGAAGGATTCTAGTAGCGTATCCCATAATTAGTAGCTTCAGTAGTTAACTTTAGAAGTTCTAGTCAACAACTATTAGATCCTAGGGACTTTTTTGCAGCGGAGATACTATAATGCGAAGAAAATATTAGACAGATGTTCAATGAATTGCGGTATGATATAGAAAGAATTATGTTTCCGGAGATGCAGAACCAAGATGATGATTTGTAGACTTTTACATTTTGTAACTAGTGGGTTCGAATCCACCGTGTGTGCCAGTGTTAGCAGTTGGTGTGGACGACCACTTTCATTGTAATCACAATTCTTATTTCCAATGTAATTGAATAGAGGTTTACGGAGATATCAAGAGTTTTTCGGAAATTGTTAATTTCTATTATTCTATATTTCGAAAGTTCGGAATGGTGTGAAGCTCCTATCCCTTACGAAAAAGTACAGTGTCATATCTTACGGACAGATTTCGGAAGTGACGAATACGGAATAAGCAAATACGTAGAACTTTGGAGGGTGAAGTTTATATTTCTAAAGTTGAAACTCTCTCTATCTATCTATCTATCTATCTATCTACCTATCTATCTATTTCTATCTCTCTCTCTGTCTTCATTGACTTTGCATAGATCTATCATCTCTCATCTATAGCTTGCGTGTAGAGAATAGTTACATCATGTGTAGATGAAGGAGCTCCATTGGAGCTTCTCCACTTCACGTCATTCACCAAGAGCATCACAGAAATGATTGCAATTTTGGATATACAAATATGAGAATTTCTGGACATTCCCTTTCAAATTCTATGAGAATTTCTGTATTTCATCTATAGTCGAATGAACATTCCTCATTTTGTAAACCTCCACATGAGTGTGAGAGATACTATTGAGCTCCATTCCATCTAAAAGGAGCCTATTTAACTCCAAAGACACATAGACGTGCACATACACACACACACACATATATATATATATATATATATATATATATAGAGAGAGAGAGAGAGAAAGAGAGCGCTTTACACATGGATACAATCATGCACATGTACACAGATATGGATATTAAACTATGACACACACAACCACATGCAAACCACAAACATCTCACACATACTCACGCAATCACACACGTACACGATGCACACACAACACACTTACAGTTACACGTTTTTATTTTCTTTTTATTTTGTTTTCTATTTAATCATTATTATATAAACCTTAAGATAATATGTGGTATACTCCTTTTGCGCACCAATACACTAATAAGCACATAAATATATATATGGACACACATATTAACACATATAAAGCACACATATGTCCTCAGAGATGTACATGATTACACAAACACATACAAGTATCCATAGACACATTTAAACACGCCTACATAGGTGTTTAGTTCACACTCAAAAGCATAACCTTATTTCGCCATATATACACACATATGAGCATAATATACATACACACCATGAACACATACATATAAAACACATTATCCATTCACATGCACACATCCACATAGAAATATAAATAGATAGACAGCTAAATAAATAGACGAACATATATGGCAATAATACATCCATGTTCACATAAAATAAAAAACCTATGCATTTAAACATACACACATACATATACCAGATCCACTTTCGCATGTTCACAAACACATAAGCATATACACATTTACATAGACTCACACATAGAAATACATTTAGACACATATGGAACACATGACAATCGCAACACACACACACATACACATAAGAGCACCTTTAGGCACACATTCATACAAACACATATACATTCTCTTGCAGTTCCACACACAAAAGCACACACATGTCTGGACACAAATCTTGCACATCTATACACACATAGATATAGGGGGTATTCAAATGGTCACATGGGTACATGCATTCACATTTACACATGAATTCATATAGGTAGTTTCATTCATATACACACATGGTCACAAATGGACATAACACATATAGATATAAGCACATAGCACATATAGGCATAGATATAGTTACACATGCACATGTATATAAATAGGGTTTCATTTACCCATACATACACACATGTTCACGCACATATAGGTAGTCACATGCATAAACTCACAAACACACATACATGCTCACAAACACATGGACACACATTACACACCATATGCATCTTCCTCTCCCAAAGTCCAATACATATTCATAACTATCTTTTCCTTGGGAGCCTCTCTTCACCAAAGTTCTTTTGTTCAATTATCAGCATGGATACACGTCAAAATTTGGAATACTCTCCCTACTCTAAAAAGAATTTTTGAACTGCTTAAATGCAACCCCTTAACCATGAAGGCACACTTATTATCATCACCATCTACATTGACACCAATAGATGCAAGAGACTCACATATACTTTGTATTTTAAAGGTATACTCATTTCTCTAGTGTATGCAGCTCATCCTAGTCTAGTAGTCTTTTCCCATCAAGAAATAATTCATTCTTAATATCCAAGCATGAAAGTTTTTCTTGTCTAATTTATCACTTATACTCGTTTCATTTGCATTTTCCATTTTCCCGCCAATTCACAATACCTTAAAAATACTAGAAGTACAACATTTGGTTGAACACTATCACACTATGAATTGATAGTTTGTACTTAGAAAAACATAGTTTTCGTGTATCAAGAGGGTACACATAATTTCTTGACATTCTTGATCTGAAATATTCGGGAGATGTCAAATAGAGCACAATTTATAGTTTTTCAAAATGATATGTTTTCTCTATGGATTCCTCCTTGCAAGCTCAAAAGAAAGGTCAAAATGGCTTCAAAACAAAAATTTGAGCGAAATGTGTGATCCAAAAGGGATTAATTTTTGAAAAAAAATGACGCCTTCTACTTGCACATTGAATTTCATAGCAATCTGAGATTGTTCTTGAAGCCCACATTCTCTAAACCTTCTCACGAATGCTTCAGTGTCAACCTACTTCACTAATGATATACAACCACACTCGCTCTAATAACATTTCAAGTGAAAGAAGATAAGGAAGAGGCTCTTAGAAACTCTCACACACAAGGAAGGAGCACGCACAGATTGAGGTAAGGAAGAATAATCTTCTTGCCCTTCTTTTATTCAGAAAGAAAATATACAAGAATGAACTAATATAAGAATATAGCTAGTAAAATATATAAAGAGCACTACATGAAGAGCTCTACAACCCATGAACAAGTGATTTGGAAAGAAACAAATGTGCCATCACTTTTGGTAGATAAATCCAATGAAGCTCACATAAGCTATCCCTAACATATATCGCCATAACCATTATACACCTTAGATAAACAAAAAGTCATATGTGTTATCTTGGATCATCTCATGATGGGCTTGATATCTCAATGGAAATTGGATGATAAAGCTAAAAATGTAATTTTTGTTGAGTATAATTTGTTGGAGTTAGACGTCTGCGGAAGCACGCGAACAGCACAAGGAAGAAGAAGAAGCTTGGAGCACAACACACAAGACTGAATGTATTACTAGAGAATGTACAAAGATAAGTAGCCCATTAGGGCAATAGGCGTATATACAAGCCGGGGGAAAAAAACCTCCTAAAGAGGGAAAAAAGTGCCCCGGCGGTCCTAGAGTGTTCACACACATCACTACCTAAATATATCAACAAATCCCCCCTGGGAGTGATGCGGTGAACAAGGAGCTGGCACTCATGTATAAGGAAGTGCCGAGCTATGTGGAAATCACTCCACAAAAGGAAGTAAGCCCAAAGCTTTGCGGAAAGCTTCAAACTTCTCCCTAGGCAGAGCCTTCGTGAAAAGGTCTGCAATGTTCTCCTGCGTGGGCACATATGCCAAGCTTATCTCCCCAGCAGAGAACCTCTCCCTGACATAGTGATAATGCACCTCAATGTGCTTAGTGTGAGCATGGAACACAGGGTTCCTCGCAACTGCCAATGCGCTCTGACTGTCAGTGAAGATGGTGGTGGCAAAAGACTGGCCAACACCCAAATCAGCCATAAGGCGTCTGAGCCACACACACTCAACAGTCGTTGTGAAAGCTGCCCTATACTCAGCCTCACAACTGGAAGTGGCCACAGTAGGCTGCTTCTTGCTCAACCAAGATATACATGAGCTACCAAGCATGAAGCAAAAACCACTGGTGGACACACGAGTGTCATAGCAACCAGCCCAATCTGAGTCAGAAAAAGCATGCAAATCTGGCGGTAGTGATCCCCCCTTGGGATAAAACAACCCAAGTAGCCGAGTACCACTCAAGTAGCGAAAGATGCGCTTAACCGCTTTCCAATGCGTGACTCCTGGGCAATGCATAAACCTGCTCATCTGTGAGACAGCAAACTGAATATCTGGCCGAGTAATGCATAAGTAAATCAAGCATCCAACAGCCTGCTGATAGAGAACAGCATCAAATGCATCTCCAGCATCATGAAGACTCAATCGTAAACCTGTCTCCATAGGAGTGGCAATAGGCTTACAGTCTTCAAGGCCAAAACGCTGCAATAATGTGTCAATATATTTCGTTTGACACAAAGCCATTCCACCATCAACTTGCATAAATTGAATGCCCAAATAGTGATGCAAATGCCCCAAATCAGACATCTCAAATGAGGCATGCAAATCAGCCTTGAAATCAGCAATATGCTTCTCAAGAGGACCAGTGAGCAGCATGTCGTCTACATAGACAACAATGATCAGAAGCACATCATTAGCACGCTTAACATATAAGGTGCTTTCAGTTGGACTGTTCTCAAAACCATGTGCAATCAGATAGGCATGTATTTTCTCATACCAAGCACGTGGTGCTTGCTTTAAACCATATAACGCCTTCTTTAACCTGCACACCTGGTTTTCATGCCCTTTCTGCACAAAGCCACGGGGCTGAAAAACATACACTTCTTCATGCAATTCACCATTCAGAAATGCTGTTTTAATGTCCAACTGATGTACATTCCAACCATGATGGGCTGCAAGTGCACAAATGCTCCGAACAGTAGTCATACGGCATGTAGGTGCAAAGGTCTCATCAAAATCAATGCCTCTTTCCTGCGCATAACCCTTTGCAACAAGCCTAGCCTTATACCTGTCAACTGTACCATCAGGTTTACGCTTCAGCTTGTATACCCACTTAGTGCCAATGGCCTTCTTGCCAGGAGGCAAGTCACATAAAGACCATGTACCATTCTTCATTATAGCATCATATTCAGATTGCATAGCAGCCATCCAATTTTCTGAATTTTGTGCTTCATCAAAAGAAACAGGCTCATTCTCATCACAGAGACTAGATGCAGCCATAGCATAGCAATCTGATGCAAAGGAGGTACTATGAGAGCCTGAACGAGTACGATATGACAAAGGTGCATCTAATTTGCTGTCACGCAAAGTCTGCACCAGCCATTTTGGCATAGTTTTTGCCTGTTCAATATCAGCTCTCTCATCAACAAGTGCATCATGTAAATCTGCATCAGAAATGGAATGATCTGCATCATCATATGAAACCTGCAAAGGCTGAGAAGTTGCCTCATTAGGACCAGCGCTAGCCTGTCCACCTGTAAAAAGAGGCATCAAAGTATCATACATGTCTTTGGAGCTAACAGATGTCTCCTTAGTACATGAAAGCAATGGCTGAATAGCATCTTCCACAAAGACAACATCACGGCTAACCAGAATGCGTTTAGTCTGTGGATGATACAGACGATAGCCTTTACTTTCAGAACTGTACCCAACAAAAATACATTTTACTGCCTTATCATCCAATTTTCTGCGATGTTGTTCAGGCACTAATGCATATGCCAAACAACCAAAAACACGCAGATGAGCAACAGATGGCTTGCGGTCATGCCAAGCCTCATATGGAGTGATAGACTGCAACGCTTTGGTGGGACACCTGTTCAGTACATATGCTGCACACATGACAGCTTCAAGCCAGAAACTATGTGGTAAAGCCTGACTTTTGACCATGCACCTCGCCATCTCCATGAGTGACCTGTTCTTTCGTTCAGCAACTCCATTCTGTTGAGGTGTATACGGCACTGTACACTGGTGTTTTATCCCACGTTCAGCCAGAAATGCATTAAAATCTGAAGACATATATTCCCCCCCTCGATCAGAACGGAGGGTGCCCATTTTACATGCTGACAGATTTTCAGCCAAAACCAAAAACTGTTTGAAGCACATGAACACTTCGGACTTTGCTTTGAGTGGATATACCCATGCATGCCTGGAAAAATCATCAATGAAAGTCACGAAGTAAAGGTAATTTCCAAAAGAGGGTGTCTGCATAGGACCACAGACATCACTATGTACAAGCTGCAATTTCTGCATAGCCCGAACTAAACCATCTTTTGGAAAGGAAGAACGCTGCATTTTGCCCAAAATACAGCCTTCACAAACATGTTTTCCAAGTGCCTCAAGTTTGGGCAAAGAGGACACCATTTCAGATTTCTGCAGGCGTAACAAGCTAGCAAAATTCAGATGACCAAAGCGTGCATGCCAAAGCTTTGCATCTGACATAGCCTGAGAATCATGAACTGCACATGCCGAATCATTCACAGATCTTTCATAGTCTATGAGCTTATACAGCCCACGACATAAAATGCCAGAAGCAATAATCACATCGCCATTTGAGAGATCATGGATTGTACACCTGTCATCAACGAATTTCACAACCAAGCCAATCTTGGCTAATGCAGAAACTGATAACAGGTTCTTTTTGATCCCTGGCACAAATAAAGCATCTGACAAAGTGAAAGAACTACCATCAGCAGTAGTCAGAATGATCTTACCAACTCCCATAACAGGATAAGAGGAGTTATTGGCGCATGTGACAGTATTCCCTGTAGGGGCAGGCTCGAGTGAAGAGAAGAAACTGCGCTGCGAGGTAATATGTTTGGTCGCCCCACTGTCAAAGTACCAAACATCTGAGTCTACTACAGACATGCACTGATCATGAGAAGATGGGTCAAAACTGCAGACAGTAGTAAACGCCCATTCTTCTTCCTGCACAAGATTTGCAGACTCTGTTTTTGGTGTAGAGGCCTCTGCAACAACCATTCCAGCCTCTTTCTTCTTTGCCTCTTTAGCAGCCAGTTTTGGACAGTTCTTTATAATATGATCATTTCCTTTACAGTACTTGCAGAACAATTTCTGCTTTTCTGATTTCTTCTCATCTTTATCCTGGTTCTTCGATTGTGCAGCATTTGCAGATTTCTGCTTACTAGTAGAAGAGCTCCATTTTCCTTTGCTCTTCTGACTAGCCAGGAAAGCTTGATCTACAACACGCATAATGGACCTGTTCTGCCTGGACTGATCTTCCTGCAACAGAACAGAGACTAATTCCTCAAATGACAAGGCATTCGGATTGCCTTTCATCATCAATCGAAGAGTAGAGGCAAAACTCTGATATGAATCAGGAAGGCCATTCAGAACGGTCTGCACAAGTGAGCTATCTGGTATAACCTCATCAGCAGAAATCAATTGTTCCTTCAGGTCTTTGATCTTTGTAAGAAAACTGTCCATCGAATCACCTTCATTCATGTGCTCACTCTCCAACTGTTTTCGGAGGTAAGCAACACGAGCCTCATTCCTAGCCTGGTACAAAGTGGTAAGTGTATCCCAAGCATCCTTTGCTGTTCTGCAAGAGCGAATGTGAGGAATAATGGCACGTTTGACAGACAAAGCTATCAATGCATGTGCCTGGGCATCTCTGCCATCCCATCGAATCTGCTCTACAGTAGGTGCAACAGAAAGAGCAGCACGAACAAGAATCTGCGGAATATCATCTTCGACACCATCTTCATCAGCTCCAACACCTGTATTTGCAGTACCTGTCGTTACAGGTGTAACAGGACGTCTTTCAACACCCTGCACAATGTTCCACAATCCTTTTGCAACCAGTACATGTCGCATCATATAAGCCCATAATGGGTAGTTGGTACCATCCAACTTATCCTCAACAGCCAACATACGGAATACATCACTGCTTTCAGCCATGGCCGGTGACTAAAATACCTTGATGCAGAAAATTGACTGTATCTCAAAAAGTTGAACAGAACTGCCCACACGAGTTCTGCTAGATCTGTAGCAGACTTCGAGACGCTTAAACTGGCGAATAGAAACTGGTATATACCTTTGGCACAAAAGGACGAAATAGCCTGCACAAGCACTACGATAGTGCGTTCGGAGGCCGAAACGAGCTCAGATCGCGATTTCGGCACCACATAGCGAAGCTGTTTTGATCTCGGAAACACCTTGAGTATGCTCACCAAATTTTGTGCGAATCTGAGACTGCAAATGGAGGAGTGTCGACGGCGCCCTAGAAGAAGCAACGACCTGCTCTGATACCAATTGTTGGAGTTAGACGTCTGCGGAAGCACGCGAACAGCACAAGGAAGAAGAAGAAGCTTGGAGCACAACACACAAGACTGAATGTATTACTAGAGAATGTACAAAGATAAGTAGCCCATTAGGGCAATAGGCGTATATACAAGCCGGGGGAAAAAAACCTCCTAAAGAGGGAAAAAAGTGCCCCGGCGGTCCTAGAGTGTTCACACACATCACTACCTAAATATATCAACATAATTTTGTATTATCCACTAATGAAAAGGATGTTTAGAACTTTTGGAGGATGTAGCTTAATCCATACTTTCATGTACAAAGAACACATCAGCTACCTTAAACTATGTGTATGACACTCTCTTGCCTTTGTTCCCTAGTGGGTAGTGAAGTGTAACTTTTAGTGAGGCGATTTCGTAGCCAATGCAAGTTTCCAATAAGAAAATAGATCATTATATTTTTTATGCTGAGATACATAATGCACCTATTGAGGAGACAACTTACATTGAAGAGGCTAACACTATGTCATATTTTGTTTTGTCATATCATTATTTGAGCACCTCTTTTGTGCAAGTTGATAGAGGAATTTCAGTGAGACAAAATACTTTGACAAATTAATGTAGAGGTTTGGCCTTGAGGACTACAAACCCATTTCCACTCCTATGGAAAAAGGGTTACAATTGAATATTTATGATCCTTGAAATGCATTTAATGTTGATCTCTATCAAAAAGTGCTTGGATGTTTGATTTTCTTAGCATAGCTAGATATTAAAATTTTCATTTCTCAAATGAGAAATTTATGCATAATCTAGGAGTTAAAAATTGTCAATAAATTAAGTGCATCTTTCACTACTTGACTAATACCTACTTGGGTTGTTTTATCCCAAGGGTGGATCAATACATCTAGATTTAAATGCTTTTTTAGACTTGCATTGGGTTGGTTTCTATGACATTCATGTGTTCACAAGTGAATTTTTTCTTCATGCTTGGTAGCTCATGCATATCTTGGTTAAGCAAGAAGCAATCTAGTGTCACCAATTCTAGTTGTGAGTTTGAGTATAGGAAAACTTTCAAAAATATTGTAGAGTATGTGTGGCTCACATGCCTTTTGGTTGATTTAGGTGGTGTTCAGTCTTTTGCCATAGAAATCTTTATAGACTATCAAAATGCATTGGTGATTATAAGGAACCCTATGTTCCATGCTTGTACAAAGCACATTGAGGTGCACTATCATTATTTCAAGGAGACTCTATGTTAGAAAAATTAGTTTGGCATGCCTTTTCACAAAGGTTCTCCCTAATTAGAAATTCAAAGTTTTTGCAAAAAGCTTTGGGCTCACTTCCTTTTTTGGATTGATTTACACACTACCTTATACATGAGTGCTAGATCCTCATGCATTGCATCACTCCCAAGGGGGATTTGTTTGTATATGTTGGTAGTCATGTTAGTGAACACATTAGGACAATCAGAGTACTTTTTCCCTCTTAAGGAGGTTTTTCCCCCCAACTTGTAGATACTTCTATGACGCTATGATTCCACTTATCTTTCCTAAATGCACTTAGTATTACACTCAATTTGATCTCAGGGCTTCTTTTTCTTCAACACGTTTGCACCAACAATCATCTTCAGGTGGTTAATTGTGACAATGAAAAGAGTAAATCAGGATTCCATAAGGAGGAGAAACCATCAAATGAGGAGAATAGTGTTGCATGGTTTATTGAGAAGGTGAATAAAGACTTGATTATCTACATAAGAAATGATTTTTTTTTTTGAAGAAAGATAGTGCCAAAATGTCTTCACTAGTTAGACCATGCCTAGCCCTTCTCATTAAGTAATAATGTAATTATGTTTTAATATTACAACTTTCTTTCAAAAGTTGTTTGTGAAAGCATGCAACCAATAGCATAATTCGAAGCATCAACATTTACATCATGTAAATTCAAAATCTTCATCTAATCCAAAACTTTTAACATGGAAGATGAGGTCAAGAAATCTTGGTAGCATTTAAAATTAAAATATCCCCTTACCATTTTTAAAAAATCTTGGTAATACCAAAATGGATTTCAATTTTACCTCAAGATGTACAACATTTTTTGAAAATATTCTTGGATTTTGGTATAGGAAGTGTAACATAATCCTAGTAGGAGATGGTTGAACCATGCCTTAAGAGAGAGGATTAGGAAGTAATCCTCAACCATGGCTTTTGGGGCAAGTGGTTAGCCCATCGCACTCCTAACCGGGAGGTTGTGAGTTCGATTCCCGACATTGGTATCAGAGCCTAGTTGCGAAATCGGGCTTGGTAGATGGTGGCGCGACGCAACGCGTCTCAGGTTACATCTGTCAGGGTACACTGGCCAGGGTACGTCCTACCAAGGTACATCCAGTCAGGGTACATCCGTGGGCACTTGGAAGAAGCGCTTATCCGTGGTGAGTGTGAAACTAGTCTTGGATGAAGGCGCATGGGCATTTGGGCACCCATAGAGGGGGGTGGGATAGGTCCATGGGCTGGAGTTTGAGGTTGGTGGAAGCATTCATGCATAGAAAGTGGGTCCAAGAGAATTAGGAAGGTCCACAAGTGAGCATTGAGGGTAATGCTCAATCTAAGGGGGGAGGAATGTAACATAATCCTAGTAGGAGATGGTTGAACCATGCCTTAAGAGAGAGGATTAGGAAGTAATCCTCAACCATGGCTTTTGGGGCAAGTGGTTAGCCCATCGCACTCCTAACCAGGAGGTTGTGAGTTTGATTCCCGATAGGAAGTTGAATTGGGTTGAATATGCACAAAGTTCTTTGAAATACAAATCTAGACTTGTGTAAGAGCTCTTTGAACATGTGGCAAATTAAACAGTGGAAAGTTGTAGGTGCAATGGTGAGGCTGAATGCATCACATAAAATTTATAGCTTCCCCATTAAATAATCAATGCAGTGTTGTGTTGATCCTAAAGGGAAATGGCTATTTCATTGTAGTCTAAAAATCCATCTAGGAAGCTATTCACTTGCTTTCTAGTTATCATTCCAGTTGTTAGCCTATTACAAATATATCACAAATAGCTACTTTATTCACTATTTTTGTGATTATGCATACTCTTAATTTTTCTTGGCCAAGACCTACTTGTATGTTCAATACTACATTTGAAACTTTAACAGTAGTTCTGTACTTGGATAGTTTGGTGTCTTGAAAAAGAGACATTATTTGATGAATTTTCTAGATTAGTAGAAGGAACTATTTATAAATGTAACTATGGAACATGTTAGCATAAGGGTTGAATATTTCTATAAAAATTTAGTTCTCATTAAAGGATATAAAAGTTAAGATTTATTCACTAATTTTATGATGCTAATTTCAATATTTGCACAGAAATTACAATGATAGTTAGTGTTGATTTCTTATTAAAATCATGATCTCGCAAATCTCATTGTTGAAAATGCAACAAAAATCACTTATTTTATATACTCCAATAGTTTTCTATCCATAATTATATATTTTTAGTGATTTTTACTAGGTTTATGGCATAAAATTGATCTCATATTGTCTTAACAGTGTTATAATCTATGAATTATTTTGCAAAGTGATGGCATGAATATGAATTGTTTTTTATTATCAAAATACTATTTGAGACTTGTAAAGCTAGAAATATTTTTTTGACAACCTTAGGAGTCAAATTTCTATGTTTTTTCTTCAAGTTAAGGAATACTACCATTTTTCTATGCTGAAAGAAGGTAATTTCATGAGCAAATATTGCATATGCTACATGATTAAAGTTATTATGCTAGTTTCTTCTATATAAAGTAGTCTATAATGTTTATTGAATTATTTTGATTTATTTAATGTAACTTCTATCATTGAGAAACGCTAATCTTTTAGGATGAATTTTTATTTTCAACATAGCCGAATATGGCTATTCAATGAAATATTGAGATTGTTAATGGTATGTTAGATAAGTACAAAGATTATTGGTTCAAAGATATTTATCATTATTGTATGATAGTATATAATAGTTTTTGAAATTAAAAACGAGACACCTTAGTGCTTTGATGCATCACTATCACATACAAGCTTCCTATTGTGTACAACTATATAATGAGGACCTATATTCTAGTAAAATTTCTTATTATAAAAATAATTTTTCTAATTCCCAAAACTTGTCTTAGATGATTATATGACTTTAATTTAATATTAGAAAAAATATTTCAATAAAAGGAAAATTTTATCTATGGAGATATTTCTTTCTTCTCATATATAAGTCTACATAGAAACAATTTTTTTAACCATATTCAATCATTTCTATCTTTTGATTTATCACAAATGGTTATTTTTTAAAATATGTATTTTCCATAAAACATTTAGGTATAGGTCTTTATGGATCATGAAGGTTTTTTCAAAATTTTATTTGATTATTATGCATGATTTTTTTAGTTTGTTAGGAAAAAGGACACTATAGTGTCCTATTTTAATAGTACAACACTACTATTAAGACAATATCTCCTCAACCGCTTTGAAGGAAAACTTTGAATGTTACTATCTTACATTCTTGGGGCAAAAATGAAGGGTTGTCTGGAAGAACTAAGGTGAATAGCACTCTGACTTTAGAGTCGAGAGTCGCATGAACTTCCTGACTTGTTCTCCTGTATAATCTTCTGAACTCTTTCTTCAGCTTTCAAAAAATCCACTCTGCCCAATTCACTTGTGTCTTAGAAGATTCTTTTACCAATGAATACAGTTGCTAGGATATGCCATCGTGTTTAGCATGTACATTGATAATCATGGTTATAATTAGTAAACTGAGTTTCAATGTGTTTTCCTCTAAAAGTTGGGAGAATTTATATTCTCTAGAGCATGACTTTCCCAAGATATTGGTGATCTCGATTGCATCGACTATTTGTGTCACCACTGTAATGCCATTTACTTGTCGCAGGACTGGTAGGCCCGCAACTTGGAGCCATTGACGACTATAAATAAAAGCTCTCCGGACAACATAGCGAGCTAGAAAGAAGCTCATCTACATAACTCATGAATCTAGAACAAACCTATCCACCGTAACTTGAGTTTGCCCATCTTTCTCTTCATCTTAGAATGAAAATATGGCACTAAATCACCGGGCCAAAAAATCCTTGTCCGTACATTCTGTTCATGCCATTTCTTCTATCTACTCTACACCTCCTGTAGTAATAAGAAATTGGTATACCTGACACAACTTATCCATCCCATAAGCAAAAGAGTCTTTCGGTAGTAAAGTTTTTGTATCGCAATTCAGAGACTAGGAACAACAAATTCAAATGGGAGGATAGCTTCCTGTCCATACAAAAGTTTGAAAGGTGTAATTCCCACCGAAACTTTATAAGAAGTGCAGTATGCCCAAAGTACTATAGGAAGTATATTTTCCAATTGGTTGGTAGAATCGAGCAACATTTTTTGCAACATGTGTAAAAGAACATTGTTTGTACTCTCTACTAGTCCATTCGCTCGTGGGTAGTATGGTGAACTAATTTTATGCTTAATCTGATATTCTGTAGTGATGTTCGTAATAAGTTGGTTCAGAAATTGTGTGACCCCAATTAGACACAAGCTCTAGTGTTAAGCCAAACCATGGAAAAAAATAATTTTGAATCTTTTTAGCGATGGTCCTCTCTGTACCATTCCTGGTAGCCCATGCTTCTACCCATCTTGTGGAGTAGTCGGTACAAGTTTGATGGAGAGTGTTAATCTCCAAAAGCACAAGTTATCCTTGATGTTAGAGCACCTCTATATCAAGAAAAACTCAAAACATCAACCAATTTTAGAAGACCATTGCCAAATTATCGAACTTTGCACTAATTGTGAAGAAACTAATTATTCAGAAAAGTTTGATGCACTTAATTCACTCATTGACTGATCAAATGTGTAACTTTTTCAATGAACCTTTATACATGGTGTCTTCTAAAGTTCTGCAGCTTCTCCAAGTTAAATCTCTCCAAAAGATTCAGTAGATCTTGAGATTTGATTCAAACAATATACCTACATCTGAAACTACTCTTTTGAGTAGTCAACTTTGACACCTGCAACTT
This sequence comes from Ceratopteris richardii, assembly GCA_020310875.1. Lineage (NCBI taxonomy): Eukaryota > Viridiplantae > Streptophyta > Polypodiopsida > Polypodiales > Pteridaceae > Ceratopteris > Ceratopteris richardii. Next base: position 120,250 of record MU260275.1, read on the forward strand.
CTAATGCATGGTTCTCCCAAACTAGATTCCATTTATTCAAATTCTTTTAGCCATAAGTAGCTTACCTCTCAACTTAAATAATGACTACCTATTTGCTCAAAACTTTAGACTGTAGAGGGAGATCTGATCAAAACATTGGCCATTGGGATTGCAGTTGTTTTTTACTTCACATTTCCACATGTAAATGTTCCTACTCACAATTCTCTCAGTCTGATTACAATTAAAACTCTCAAAAATTGGAGAGAGGTCACTTAACTATATAGTTAGACTTGTACAAAAGCATTCCTCAATAGGATAAACATAGAAGGAGCACTGAGCAAAAGATCAAGGTGCAACTTCCTTCTATTCAAAGAAATCATACATCTAATTGATGATTCATATTCTTCTCACTTGCTAAAGCTTCTCTGAATACATGAAACCAAGCTTATTATATGATTGCTTATGAGCCTTACCTAATTGACATGCCTCACATCTGTATGTCATATGTTGACCTGCAACATTAGGTAATCCAAGCACTGAACCATTGTTAATCATATCCTTAATACTTCTTTCATTGAAATGTCCAAGCCTTTTGTGCCAAAGATCTAACTCATAGATCTTATGTCATCCATAAGTGAACAAAGCATGACCTACATTGGCTTGAATCTTCAATGTGAATAGGCTTCCTTCTTTCTTTCCTGAAACAATTTGTTTATACCCATTGCTAGGGTCTTCCACAAAAACTCCATCATTAGTGAACCTTACTTCATAACCTTTCTCTACAATTTGACCTACACTTATCAAATTCTTTGGAATTGTAGGAACATACAAAACCTTACTCAAAAGAGTACTTCCATCCTTAGCCTTCACTGATCCAATGGACTTCACATTGTGTTTTGTGTTGTCACCTATTTGAACTACATGATTACTCACCTTATTCTCCAAATCAGTCATCAAAGCTATGTTGCCACTCAGGTGATTGCTACACCCTGAGTCTATATAGAAAACTCTTTGATCTTCACTTTGTCTTTCACAAGTTGCATTCATAATTAAGGTTGAGTCCTCCTTCTTATCTGAAGCATAGTTGTAGTAGGTATTATTGTAGGATTGACTTTGGAAGCCTCTAACCGCATTTCTTCCAAATAAACCTCTACTACCTTTACCTCTGAAATTACCTTTCTGTTTTCTATTACCTCTTCCTCTTGAATTGAAGTTTTGATTATATCCTCCACCATTCTGATTATTATGCCAACATTCATGAGCTAAATGATTAGTCTTACCACAAATCCAGCAAGCTTTGACATCATCTTTATTACTCCTACCTCTTCCTCTTCCTTTGCCACCTCCTATTCCTCTTAGGAAGTTAGCTTGGCTAGTAGTGTCTTCATCTTCATTCAGTTGTTGTTTGCCTTTGTTAATCTTCTTCTTGTCCTTTGAATACATTGCTTGACCTGTAATATTATCAACATGCTCAAAGGTTAGCATATGTCCTAGCAATTGATTCAAATTAGGAGTGAAATGATCTAGTAACAATGCAGTGGATAGAATGAATGGCTTCCACTTATCATGTCCTCTCAAACGTATGAGAATTTGTCTTACCAATTTATCCTCTTCAATATCTTCATCAACTGCTCCTAATGCATCTGCAATGTCCTTCATCCTTGCTACATAATCAGAAATATATTGAGAAGCCTTCTTCTTGAATGTGGTAAACTCTGCCCATAAAGATGCCTTCCTTGACTTTGTAGTGTTTTGGAAATGCTTCCCCAAAGCATTCCATATGTCACTTGCACTTTCAAGTTCTATAATATGAGGTAGCACGTAATCATTGACTCCCATGTAGATAATGCTCCTTGCTTGAGCATCCGTCTTCATCCATGTCTTCAAATCTGAGAGCTCTTCCCTAGTTGGAATACTAGGATCCAACTATGATGTATCCTATCAAATCTTTGCTCATAAGATGAGCTTCCATCCTCATCGACCAAGCAGGATAGTTTTCTCTATCCAATTTCTCTATCTGAAGAAAATCTCCCATCCTTTCTTCACCTGTGCAATAAATTCTTCAAGCTTTGTGAATAATGAATGTACCTTTACTTTGAATGTAGTTCCTTTTGATCTTCTTGATAACTTCAGGCCTCCTTCTCTAGCTTTCACTTCAAACTTTCACCTTTTGAATCTTCAAAGGTTGATTTCTGTATAATTGCAATAGTCAAGGTCCTCCTTTCTTCAATTCTGATAACTCCTACTCTGATACCACTCATGGATAGTGTTAATCTCCAAAAGAAAAAGTTATCCTTGATTTTAGAGCACCTATATATCAAACAAAACTCAAAACATCAACCAAATTTGGAACACCATTGCCAAATTATCAAACTCTGCACTAACTGTGAAGAAATTAATTATTTAGAAAAGTCTACTGCACATAGTTCACTCATTGAATAATCAAATGTGTAAAGGTTTCAATGAAAATTTATATAAGTTGTCTTCTAAAGTATGTGCACCTTCCCCAAGTTAAATCTCTCCAAAAGAGTCAGTAAATCTTGAGATTTGATTCAAACAATGTACCTATGTCAAAAACTACTCTTTTGAGTAGTCAACTTTGACACCTACAACTTCTAATGCATGATTCGCCCAAACTAGACCTCGTTTATTCAAATGCTTTTAGCAACCTCTCAGCTTAAAGAATGAGTGCTTATTTGCTCAAAACATTACATTGTAGAGGGCGATCTAATCAAAACATTGGCCATCAGGATTGCGCATGTTTCTAACTTCACTTCTTCACATTTACACATGTAAATGTTCCTATTCACAATTCTCTTAGCCTGATTACAATTAAACTCTCAAAACTTGTAGAGAGGTCAACTAACTATATAATTAGACTTGTACAAAAGCATTCCTCAATAGGATAAACACAAAAGGAGCACTGAGCAAAAGATCGAGGTGCAGCTTCCTTCTATTTAGAGAAATCATACATATGATTGATGATTCATATTCTTCTCACTTTCGAAAGTCTCGAATGACTTCTAAATCTTTTCATACATCATCTCTCTTTTTGTTCCAACTTTGTACTTGTATATATATAGGCATACATGTACAAACTCGTAACCATCACAAAGGTATGAGTTAACTAATTATAATTTTAATGTACATGTATATACAAGTCTTCATCTTCTGGTCATGTACTCATCTTCAAGCCTCAAACTTTGATCTTTGCTTCATTCTTTGTCTTCAAACCTTTGTCCTAATCACCAATTGTTGATTGTCCTGCACCAACAAAGTTAACATATAGAGAGCTCCAATTCTGATTGCAAGGGGGTTGATAGGACCAATAAATTCAAGACTGCACTTCTGAAATGATTCCAATGCGAGGATCGACTACAATGGAAAATGGTGGCTATCCCATGGTTCTCATATTGCTGACAAGGATCATAGTTCCATACTGCAATCAATACATCTGCACACATCATCAGCCACCATAGTCTGGCCTGCTAAATTTTCAACACTCTAATCAATGGTTAAAATGTCCTCCTACTTCACTCGCATGTGCTTATTGAATTACCACAGCCACTTTGGGTGGAGCACACAATGCATCCATAAACATGTTGGGTCCTTATGATATTATAATGGTGAAATGAAGACTCTAGAGACTAAGTATTTTTCGTGCTACTCGCCGCAAGTAGGAGGGGGCTACTCCTCTTTCTAAAAAACTCAACAAATTATCCTTGACTCCCGTTGGTGATTCATCATGATCAATGCACGACAGAAAGTCGGCAATTCGATGACTAGCTCTAGGTCAGTGCACAATATCATATTCAAATTCTTGGAGTAACAAAACCCATCTATCCAATCAGCCCACCAAATTCTACTACTTCACCATGTAGAGGAGTGCACTATGGTCAACATGAAACGTAAAAGATTTTCCCAATAAATAGTATCAAAATTTCTTGATTCATAGATTAAGCCCAAACATTCTCGTCCTATAGTCAAATAGTTCTACTCCGTAGAAGTCAATCTTCGGCTAGCATAGTAGACCAATCGAAACCAATTTCGCCCTTCTTTTGGCATAAGTACACTTTCAATTGCTTTATCGGAAGCATCCACAAATACATGAAATGGTTCCTTCCAATCTGGAGCTTTCAAGATTAGGACTATGGCAAGCATTTTCCTAAGCCTTTCAAAAGCAATTTCTGCCTCCTTTGTCCATTGGAAGTTAGATGGCTAAACATGCGCTAATCTATTAAGTGGTATCACGATATAGGCAAGTCCTCTTAGATGTCTTCCATGCCACCGTACCTGGCCTAAGAAGCACAACACTTCTTTTGGATTATGTGGTGCTGGGGTCTCCAGAATGACCTTTATCTTGTCCGGATCGATGGCAACACCATCATGAGAAATAATATGCCTAAGCAATTTTCCACACTTGATGACAAAAGTTGATTTATGCCGATTAATTTTTGACAAGCATCAAAACAGGATCATAAATGTTCCAGATGTGCTACCATTTGCACAAAAATAGAGAAATCATTTAAAAATATCCACGTAAAAGAAGTTAGATATGGGGCAAAAATCTATTGCATATATTGTTGGAATGTACTAGGCACATTCTACAATCCAAACCACATTATTGTGCAAGCAAATACTTCCCAATTGGTAATGAACACTATCTTTGATATGTCCTCTTCCACCATTCAAACTTGATTATATCCGCAAAAATCCATCCAAGAAAGAGTACATTTTTCACCCTACAACTTCATTGAGCATACTCTCTAGAAAGGGCAGTGGAAAAGGATTCGGGATCATGGCTGTTTTCAAGTTCGTGTAATCCACACAAATTTGTAGTTGCTTATTTTTCTTCAGTACCATCATGATTGGGGATACCCACTTTGCATTCTCGATAGGAATAATGTATCCCACCTTAATTAGGTGGTCCAATTCATGCTTGACTTGCTACATCATCCTATGCCATTGTTGCATCATCAGAGTTGCATCTAGTTTTAGTAAAATTATGTGATGATAGAGTCTGAATCCAAACCTTTCATATCTACATAATTCCAGGCAAACACATCTTTGTACTCTTTTAACAAGGCAATCAAGACCATCCAAAATTTTGAAGCAAGCTCTGCATAGATTCTCACTAGTTGTGGGTCTTCTAGTATGCCCAAATTCACTACTTCGAGCAAATCTTCTTCGACACATATCTTCTTCCCAAGATCCATTGGATCTTTGATGACTGGATGTGCATCTTTCTCTAATTCTGGATCCAATAGCTCTGTGCAAATCGATGATGCCATGCCGCCACAAATTGAGCTGACCAGTGGTTGCACATCTACTGCTCCAAATGAAGTAAGTCTTGGTTAGCTTCTAAAAACTGCTAAACCTCATCCTCCTTGAGTCCTTCTAGCATATGAGGGAGCTCCACTAGTACTCGTTTATTTTTTGAAAGGCAGAACTACTCATCTTCCAATTGGACAAAAATTTTGGCATGTCTCTTTCAGAAGCTGGTAGTCTTGGCAGCCCAATTATACCTTACTTTGGCATTCTACAACTAGCATCTTCCCAATAGTAAATTATAGTCCAGGTTCTTCACTTTGATTTTGAGCACAACAAAGGGAAGACAATGTGGGAAATTACTATTGGAATATCCTTTATAAGTCCCACTGATTGCAATCGGGATTGATCGGTCATTCCCACAAAGAATAGATTTGGTTCGATGCTAGTCCAACTCATTTGCCTACAAGTAGTCGTAGAGGCAATATTGATACTCGATCTACCGTGAATCAATACTTTCATAATGGCCTTATTTTTATATCATATTGTACTAGAAGGGATTGTATAGTCTATCACCTTATTCAGTACTTCTCTGACCATGCCGAAAGTTGCTTCCTGAAACTATCTGGAGGAATGTTCCTTTTGTAAATGGTTCAGTAACTTTTCCTTGAATGTCAAAACTAATTCCAAGAAAGCATCGAGGGGTAATTGAATCTATGATTTTCTTAATAAGTGCTAGGGATTACCTTCCTCGGACACTACCTATTTTGGAACATTATGGTTATGTTCTTTGGTTGAACTCCAGTCTTGCATCTCGGTAATGGGGGCCTGACAACTTGAACTTGACTTTTGAGTTTCCAAAATTGCAGATTGGATTGAGTGTCCAGAGATTTCACCTCCATGTACTACCACTCCATCCTCATGAGCCTATACTCTTTGTAAACTTCTTTTATTTGGCTTTTTACCTATTGGACCTTTACTATTACTAATCCTAGTGATGGATTTTGGGTCGACATAATATGGTGGGTACTCCTTGGACCACTGAACTACTTTCCTTAAATGTTGCTTTTGTTCTGCTAGTGAGTAGTGCTCAATTTGTTGTAGTGTCTAGTACTCTTGCTCTGATCTCATGATAATCACTGATTTAGGTTCCAAGTATTCTAGGGACACTACATTTGCCATATGAGCTTTCAGTTTAGCTTCCCTTTTCCTTTGGTCATATTCCTTTAGGCTTCTTCACATTTGAAATGATGGTGTCCATACTGCAAATAGAACTGACATTGAACTGGTCGGTTCCCAAAATTGCTAGGTCTTGGTTGTCAAAATCCAGGGCCTCTTCTGTAATCTTGAAAATTAGGCCAATAATACCTCTATTGATCCTAAAATTGATGGGATCTTGAAAACTAAGATTGCCTAGACAATCTCGCATCCTAACTCTCCATCCATGGTCTAGATTGGACTAGAGGCTTATAACCTGTAGAATTTCCCTTCCACGAAGAGGCTTCAACTTGTGATGTTGCAACTAGAGTATGTTTTTCCATTGAAACTTCATTATTCCAAACTATGATTATTTTTATTGCAAATGGGGCAGTATACTGGTTGAGTGCACACTCTATGGTGATGTGTCCCACATTTTAGCATCGTAGATAATAGAGTTCTTGGATAAAATTAGTGTAGCTCAGTGATGAGTAGCACCTCCTTTAATGTCAATCCGGGAAGACGTGAGGATGGTATGAAGACCTCGAGCAAGTGGCGGCACAAGTGCGTGAGTGAGAAGCACACAAGCATGCACACACATACACACACACGCGCACACAAGGCAAGACAAAGAGTGAGAATCAATGGAGCTTTTAGATTACTTTCAAAATGCTCTTACAAGTTCGTTTCAATTACAATCTACCCCCAAAAATGAGCTCTCTAGCTCTTTTTATAGTTTTTGACTAGCTTTTGGCCCTGTCCAGACCTAGTGTCCGGCCTAGTTAAAAATTAGGTTCCAGGGCTTATTTGGGGGCTCAAACGAGATCTAAAAAATATGAAAATTGGTACGATGGTACTTCTAATACTCCTCAAGCTCGAGGACTCCTCGGCTTGAACAAAATGGAGTTACTAAAAATAGATAATGGTATTTACAATGGTTTTTAGTGATGAAAATCACTATTTTTGTAGGGGATTCTTCTGAAAATTTGACATACACTTCTTGGAGCTCCCTACTTGCTCCCTTTCCTTGTGTGTCCACCTTTTGATGTGCTTCCATGCTTTGTCCTTGACTTTGAGCTTCAACAATTAGCACTCCTTTTTATTATTGGACTTGTCTTTTTGGACCCAAATTAGCCAATTGTATCTTCGTGTCCACTCATTCTGCTAAATCAATTATCTAGTCCAAAGAGTGGGCTTGTTCTAATGTGTACATGTAAATCTTCTTCTTAATTGTTGGTTGCAGTCCCTCCACAAAAAATTCTTGCATCAAATATTTTGAAGGGCAACCATTTTCTAGAAACTATCTCATGGTAAATCTGAAGTCTAAAGTGTACTGCTCCACTCTACCCTTCTCGATCATATACTGTAAGGTTGCGTATAATTCAGACACATTTTTGGCAGTTCGAAATCTCTCCAAGAAGGCCTCTTTTAAGTCATCATACTTCAAAAAATGATTTGGAGGATGTTCAATTAACAATTTGATTGTATCCCTTGCTAAAGTAGCTTGGAATACCTATAGTTTGTGATCTTCATTCTGTAATAGTCTATGGTTGCAGGCATACTGATTCTTGAAGGTCCGCATATATATGTCAGGATCCTCATCTAGTTGTCCATAGAAATGTGTGTAATTTAATCCCAAGGGTGCACTTCTATTCCACATCTATTCTTCAGACTCTTCTTCCAAGATGTTGGGTCGACCGAATGGTATCAGTGCTAAAGCCAACTCTAACTAGGGTCCGTTGCCACTGCTTTGGCTCAGGTCCACAGGGCACTCTTCTTCCTGCTATTGGCTCTGTTGATCAGCTCTGCTAGATTTCCCTTTCCACGAAGCTTTAGATAACTTTCCATCCTACCACTCAAAAATCCAGTCATCCAAGATGGACTGTGACAAGATTCCATTCTTCACCCATCGTAGCAATTCTTCGGGGATCTTTGTTGCTTTTGCAATTGATATATCTTTGAGACATAGGGTTCCTAAGGTCTACTGGATAAATTTGTCTAGGTACTCATGACATCGCTCATTGTTCAAGTATTCTTTGCCACTCCAAAACGGTATCGATTCCAGAGAATTTGCATCTCAAGACAAACCCCATCCCATCATGGTCACCAAATTGTTTGTGGCTGAATTTTGAAATAACATGCAGCACACCTCCAAAGGGTAAGGTACAGGAACAGGGATTATGCGTGCGATAACACAATCATAATATGCATTTCTATTCCAGATATTATTGTTATACACTTTACAAATTTCAGCTTTATTGATACAACTCAGATCATACAATAAGATTTAGATTACTGCGGAACAAGTGCAATCTTCAGTATTACAACGAAATATGTAAATGATACTGGAATCGAAGTTACATCAATATACATTGCCCGTAAACTTCTCATACAGAATGCTGCTTTCTAATCTTCAGATTTATTACTGCATTACAGACACTTTCACATTCTTGATAGTTTTGTAATATAAATCATTATTATCCAGTTCCATACTAACTTCGCTCTCTTCTTCGTTTCACACAGAGAGATTACAATGACCATTCTCTTTCTCTTCTTTCTCAGCTACGTCACACCATTTTGAACTTCAAGACATACAAAAACACCTCACTTTCGAAGATAACACTTCATATCTCTTTAATGTAAACCCTTCTTCTATTATAGAATATAAATTAAAAATTTAGGTCACTCCATTATGGAGGCTAATAATATTCACTATTTTCACCTCATTTTTTATTTGTTGTTGTGTGTGTGAGAGAGAGAGAGAGAAAGAGATGCAAAGTGCTTGTGTTTGTGAGTTTTTCTACTTTCCAAGACCCTTTGCATGATGTGTAGGCCTCGGTGCTGGATTTCGAAGTTCTTGCCAAAATTCTCGAAAAATTATGAATTTTTTGAGAAAACCGCAACTTTTTGGAATTTCAACCTTTTTTGAATTTTGCTTGTTACCACCTAAAATCACTCAAGAAAATCACGATTTTCTAGCTTTGTAAGTGTGAAAAAAAATCTTGATTCTCTATTTCTAACTGTGAAAAAAATCACAACTTCCTAGTTTTTTTGGTTATCAAAAATATCGTGGATTTTGGCTTTTAGCTCTCCAGAAAATTGTGAATTTCTAGTTTTCTGACTCTCAAAAATTCTCGACTTTTGGGTGGTCTCAAAAAAGAGTGACTTTCTTGTGGTCTCACAAAATCGCGACTTTTTGTGTTTTCAGTCTCTTGGTGTTTACAAACTATTTTGATCTCTTTGAGTGAAGGAAAAGAGAAAGTGGAAAAAGGCACCTCTACAGGCATAGAAAACATTAGCAAAAGCTTGGTATCAGTGGAGTTTGAAAAAAATTCACTACTTTCTGAGTTGATTTTGATGGGGAAGAAATCGTGTTTGGATAATTTCTAGGCAAGAAAATCCGACTTTTTGCAATCCCATTTTTTAGAAAATCGTGACTTTCTATCATCAAATTTTTGAGAAAAATGATAATTTTTGCAATCTAGTTTTTGAGAAATTTGCCACTTTCTTAAAGTAAATTTTAAGAAGATCATGACTTTTTTTAAGCAAATTTTGAGAAATTCACGATTTTTTAAAAGCAAATTTTGAAAAAATTACGACTTTCTAAAAGGTAATTTTTGAGAAAATTGTGAATTTTTAAAAGCCGAATTTTGAGAAATTCCCTTTTTTTTTGCACTCAAATTTTTGAGAAAATTGTGACTTTTTGAATGACAATAAGGAAAAAAATCACAAGTTTTTGGAAGATAATTTTTGAAAAATTCACAACTTTTTGCACTCAGGTTTTTGAGAAAATTACGACTTTCTGAATGAAGAGAAGGTTAAAAAATCACATCTTTTTGGATAAACTTTAGGAAAAACATCGCAACTTTTTTGCTTTTGGCTTTCACAAAATGGCAACTTTCTGGTTGTCTCACTCACAAAAAAATTTGTGACTCTTTGATATCTTATTTGTCTGTTTTGACCCCAAGAGCCTTATTTGACATAATGTTTTCATCATAAATCCATTTTTTGAGCTCTAGAGTGCCTTGGAAAGCTTGTTTTGAATCCCAAATGCCCTCAATTGTTTTCCTTGAAAATAATGTGTTGATTTTTAGATAGGGTAATTGGAAGTTGACCTTCGAGTGGGATTACGAAGCCAAGGGATCTCCAAAGGATGTTGAGCAATAGAAGGGGAAAAATGGGCCTTTAAAAATGCTTGAATCAAACTTTCTATTAGATAAATTAGAGTCAAATCTTGATCTAACCTTGGGACTTTTACAGGTCTATTGAGAGCCATTCAAGGGTTTCAAAGCAAGGTGGCAAGTGCATTGCAAGCTTGGGAACATGTATCCTTGGCATTCAAAGTATGTCAAGGGAGAAGCGACTTGAGTTTGGAAGAATTCTAAATCCCCTCTCTCAATTCTTAGCCTAGGCTAAATATGATTAGTGATATTCATTAATTAGGGTTGCGAAAGGTATGTATCAAGTTTGAGAAAACCCTAATTACTCAAGTTCAAGCATTAGCTAGGGTATTGTTGTGAAAAATCTTGAAGGAAAAGGACTTAAGTGGATTGATCACATCTCGAAGTGTGATAAAACTCTAAAAGAACAAGTAACTGATACAAAAGAATATTGCAATGTGGTTGTACTCAGGATATTTTGTACTCTTAACCAAGGCTTAGACTTATTGATTATCCCTATGGGCTCAGTTTGAAAACAAACGATTAAGAAATGTCTTTTAGCATGGAGAGACCCATAGGTAGCTCAAACACTACCTATTTATAGACACTAGAAGGTCCCTAAATTTTCCAAAGTATATAAGGATTATAATAGTTCTACTAGTCATACTTCTAGAACCTCCACTAAGATATATGAGATAGTTGAGCAGGTTGACAAGAAGCTAGGAGTTCAAAATAGACAAACACCAAGGGTCACCTCGTTGAAACGATGTTATACTTGCGGAGGTGACCACATGGCTAACATATGTCCAATGCAAAACTAGAACATGAGAGAACTGAATGTTCCATATTGCACTATCAAGAGGAAGTACAAAAACCATATGGATCAAGATTGTCCATACAATAGGCAGGTTGTTAGAAACAATTATCAGCAACCTTACCAACAAGGTAGGTATCATAATCAATACCAAAAGTCGTATTATAGGCCACAACAACAATATCAACCTCAATACCAACAGCAATATCAGGCACCATATAGGCCACAACCAATCCTAGGAAACCAACCCCCACCTCCTATTAATGTGATTCAATTCAAGTATGTAGTGGTAGAGGAGAATCCTAATATAGCATTGGTGTGGATGACCCCTTTGGTCTCAAAAAACAATCCTCATGCTCAAAGTTCTGACTAAACCCATGAAGATAGTCCACAAGCTTATTACACAAACTCACTCGAGCATAGTGAGACATTTGTATACCTATGGAACCAAATTGGGAGCCAGAATACTCCAATGTCATGTATACAAATCCTAACCCCAAGCCTTAATTGAGATAAATGAGACCACAAGCCCTTAGAGGACCCTGTTTTAGATGTCAGGGTGACCATTTCATTTGTCAATGTCCCCATCCACTAGCTTCGGGACAAGGATATAACATCACAATACAAGGCTTCTGTCTTGAGTGTCGTAAAGAACATCTCCCAAAAGATTATTCAAGGAACCTCTCTAGTGCACCCAAGGTTACACTAATTAATGTGGTAGGTTTAGTGGTGGATTCAAGTTCAAGTAGCATTAATGTGGCTCCCATACAAGCACTCACTAGGGCACAAGCCTTAAAACAACTAAACCTACTAAAAAATCAGAGTCAAGTGAATCAAGAGAGCCTAGTAAGAGGAAAACAAGAACATAAGGATACTAGCAAGAAGGCCAACCATAAGTAGGATAGAAATTTATCCAAACTAGAAGAAAGCCTAAGAGACACAAAAACAAAAATTGAAGACGTTGCATCTCAAAGCCCCTCACATGCCAAAAATCCATCCGCTCCACTTCATCCCACCCCACCACTCATTGTAAACAGACCACAACGAGGATCTATCTTCGCAGATCCAATCCTAGAAGGCTTGGACATGATGTTCAAGGCCTACCAGGCTCTACTTCAAGAAGCACCAACAGTTGCAAATCCAGACAAGAGTTACCCTAGAGCAAATTTGGAGATTGAACGGACAAAATTTTTCATGAAAATGATAGAACTAGCTCAAGCTATGCTCAAGACCAATCAATTATTCAATCAAACAAATTCTATCAAATAGCATGTGCATTTCCAATGCTTATTAGAAGGATTGGAGCAATTGGTAAACAAGTCGTAGGTTCCTTTACCTCCACAGGCTCAACCAGTTGTTGAAAGAGAAAGCTCACCACCAACAAAACTTTGTGTTCCTTACTCTATGGATGTTGGAACACCTCTTTCAATTCAACAGTACTCTCAAGAGTTCTTGTGGGAAATACAAGAAGAGAAATGGGCCAAGGAGAAGGGTAATCCCCCTCCTATTCCTGAAATTGATGATCTTCATGATCAATTTCCCCAAGACATTCTGTCTATTTATGGAGACCAAGTAGAGCAACAAGAAAATGAAAGATTAGATTTTGGATCTAATTCTTTACATGAGTGGCCACAATTCACAGGCCCATGGGAATCTGAATCTCTTCAAATCAGAGCTCCCACAATATTGATAAGAAATGAAAACTCAATGGTTCCAAGAAACACTAAAGCCATGAAGAACACTATGGTGTAGTGTCATCTCACCTTAGAAGAGCTTCTCAAAGTAAAACCTAAGCTATGGAAACATGTAGCAAATCAGGTTCCAAATTTGGTTCCAATATGTCAAAAGCAGGCTCTAAGCAAAATGTCCAAGAGATTCCTCTAGAAAAAATAGGAGACATGCGTGAAGTTGAAGAATGTAATTCTTATCTTCTAATCACCTACCAAGGTTACACAACCAAATCTATCTTAGATTCAAGTGCAAGTGTTGCAATTACGACCACCTCCTTGTGGAAGCAATGGGGCAAAACTGCATTAAGACCAACTAGAATGAAGCTTCAAATGGCTCATGGCCATATTGAAAGACCTCTAGCATTGCTAGAAGGGATAACTTTAACCACTGGTGGTGTAGAGTTTGAACACATCTTTGTTATATGACTTTGGAAAAAATGATGTCTATGAAATGATCCTAGGAAGACCCTTCCTATGATAACTACAAATAGTAAAAGATTGGGGAACTGACTCCTTGTACTTGCAGCACTTAGGGGTCACAATCAAGGTCAATTTGAAGGATTATACATTTAGAGATGTACCACTCCTTCAGTGGAACCTTATGCACAAGGTGCAAGAAGATTCAATATCTATACATTATGTAAGTTCTTTCGATCCATCTTAGGTGCATGAAGATACTCAATTGTGGATGTGCAAGGTCACAAAGGAAGAAGAAAGATGATCAAAAGCAAGAGAGAAGGAACTTGTCAAGGAGCTAGACCAATTATAGACCCAGCCTACACACCGATGATCTTTCTAGATGAGCAATTTGAGCCTCATGGTTGGGCAGAAGTCTTAGCCACCATGGACATTGCTATCAATAAAGAACAGTGGATGCCTCATTGTGATGAGGGTTATGATATCTCATTGTTCATGCATGAACCTTTGCTCCAAGAGTGTGACTCTAATGAGGTCATAGAAGAAGAAGAGAACAACGATGATCTACAGCCCATTATGATGGATAGTTGCTTTGACTCATAGCAATACTATCTTGAAAATATAGGATTATATATCCAAAAAGAAGAACAACCTCTCACAAGCATTAAAACTGTAAATATTCCACAAAAGCTCCATGTTGGATGAACCTAACTTGCAAGTCTTTCTCAACTATTTGGCTCATACTTATTAGGTTTTTAGTGCTAGTGGATACATAGAGAACCTTACTTAGAATGTTTGTCCTACTATTGGAAGCTTTAAAAGTACCAATCTTCTCCACATTGTGCTTAGTATCATTCCATATTTGTACTTCATGTCTATACTTTGGACTTTCTAAGTCAGATAGAAGAACAATGTTCTTGGCAATAGGATTTGAACATCCTGAATCTATGTAGAACAAATGATCATCTTCTTTACCTTCTTTGTGCCTTAGATTCATTAGAAGAAATGAGTCTTCATGTGTTTGATCTTTTGAATAATTGTTGAAGTCCCTTTTGTTATGGCCTATATTGTTATTAATGTAGTTGTGTCCACCTCTACCTGTATTTCTGCCACATCAATCTCTTCCACTTCCTTTTGGGGTCTTCCCATTGAACCAAACATTCTTAGTGGTGTGGTTGGTCTTATCACAAATGGCACAAGGTTGAACATTCTAACCTTTGGCTTTGTCATGCTTTGGTCCTTTCTTCTTCCTTTTCCACTTACTCTTGCCTAGAAAGTTGGCTTGAGAAGTCTCCTCTTCATCTTCTTCCTTCTTCTTGCTTGTCAGCTTCTTGTCCTTCTTATCTGCATATAGAGCACTAGTTAACTTACCATGATAGGAGTTACCTTCCTTTATACTATTGTTGGCCTCTTGATTGAAGAGTTGTCCAAGAAAGATATTGAAGCCTAGAGTATGCACATCCATGATGAGATCGTAAGCTATGGTGAAAGATTGCCATTGCTTATCACTTATAATCCCATTGAGAATTTGCCTCATCATGGCCTCTTCTTCAATCAGCTCTCCAATGGATGCTAATTAATTTGCAACATCCTTGATCTTGGTAATAAAATCAGTGATAGTTTATTTAGGTGTCTTCTTCATTTGGTTGAACTCGTTCCAAAGATTGTTCTTCCTTGTTATTTTTCTAGCAAAAAAGAAAGTCTCTGGAGCATCCCAAGTCTCTTGAGATGTCTTGCATCCTCTAATATATGGTAAATAGAAAATCAGAGATACAGTATGTACGACCTTGCTTGAGCATCCCTTGCACACAAAAGTATGAGCTTATCTATCTCCTCTTGTGTAGCTCCTCCTTTGGATTTTGGAATAGGCATAGTTTCATCACTTGCTACAACTCCAAAAAGATTTCTACCTTAAAAATGGGCCTCCATTCTAATTTTCCAAGCCTTATAGTTGTGTCGATCAAGCTTCTCAATAATTGAGGGAAAGCAATCACCCATCTTGATCTAGCTCTCATACCACTGAAAGAACTTGGAAAAGCTTGTAGGAGGAAGAAAAGTGAGTTGTGAAGCGACGAATTTCGATCCAACCAACTAGCAGAGGACCAACTCTTAAGCTTATGGAGAATCAAATAGATCTTATAAGCATGTGATAAGTGCAATAAAATCCATTATCTACTTTGGAGCATCAAGGAGAAAGAGTCGATACAAAACAGATAGGTTTGCATATTGACTATCTTAAAAAATACATTATTTCTTTATGAAACAATCAACTTCAAATACGCATAGCACCCAATCTCATTAAAATTGGAAAACTACCTTTTGGAGGAATAATACACATAGGGTTGAGTGTATAGAATGCAGAAGATTACAAGAAATAAGCAAAATATGCTTTTGAAATGAACTTGATACTCAACAATGGTACCTCTTATTTTTCAAAACTATGCAGAGATAGACCCTGAGACAAAAAAATTACGATTTCTCCAAATCTACCTAACCAATGCTTTGAAACTTTTTACACATAACTAGACAATTTGGAGCTTTGTACAGAGAACAAGAGCCTCTACAAGTTTACTGTTGTTGAAGAAGATGATGCAGAGAATTAAAGAAGCAAGACAATGATGAACACAAGTGTATTTATATTGCTTCCATGTAATGTATAAGTGATTTGAAGTCTTTATATAGATTGTTGAAGTGTTTCATGACCTCAAGTGGATTCTGAATTCAAATGAAGGCAGGATTAGTTGTTGAAGAGAATCAATTCACTGTCCTACAATTTAAGAAAATTGAAGATCTAATTTTAGGTGATTGATTGATTCATTGATTTTCAAGCTTGATGGAGTATATCCACTCCTAGTTGCAACAAAAGAATGATGGGCCCTTCCTAGGACCAAACAGTTCACTACCATAGTTCACCAAAAATTGAATTTCTCTGTGAACTTGAAGATTGAACCTATGAAATTTTGCACAGTACAAATAGACAGTATGGGCTTTCCAACAAGTCAAAGATCCCTCAATTTTGATAATGTTAGAGATATCAAGCTCCCTTCACAATGCAGACCAAAATTTATCCAAACAACTAGCTTGCACCTATGTGTACCTTCCAACATACATATACTTGGGAATATGCAGAGATCAGACCAGAGAGCTTTCAAGCTCAATATACTCAAGGATAATGAACAGTTGATACTAAGATTATCCAAAACAAATCTTACAGTCATAGGAACAAAATGAGCTATCTTGCAAATGAATCGAACTACTACACAAAGAGATATGGGTGATCAAAGATCACTTCCTATGAGAAAATTCCAACAAGCAAGGGGCTTGCTTAGATAGGGGCTAGCTTAGACCTAGTGTAAACACTTCTAATGAGAGCCTACAAGTGCTCAAATGGTAGAGGATGGCTACAACTTTGCTCCATGTGTTTGCTTATATAATGCTCAAAAAGGTAGTTGTAAATTTGAATTCAAAAATGCCCTCGAAATGATCCCAACTTTTCTCCATCAATTAGGTGAGTAAAGAGCTAAGAAAATTCGTGGAAAATTCGTTGTATATCCTACCAAAAAGTATGAGTGATGTGGCATTTCAATTTAGCATGAGTTTCCACACTTGAGACTGCTAAAATTCTAACATTCCCTTCAAGCTCAAGTGTTAGTCTCCATTGATCTCCTTCAAGTTGAGGTTGATCTTGAAGTTCTCCAACTTGCTTGCATCCATAAACTTAGTCATGATATCTGCTAGCTTCTCCTTGGTGTTGATGTACTTGATCTCCACTTCTTTTGCTAGTACCTTCTCTTTGATGAAGTGATAATGGATCTCTATGTGCTTGCTTCTTGCATGGAATATAGGGTTGCTTGCTAGATGAATGCTTGACATGTTATCTCCAAATAGAGTAAACTCTTTGACCTCCACATCCAAGCCTTTGAAGAGCTTCTTAAGCCACATGATCTCACATGCAACAAGTGCTAAAGCTCTGTACTCAACCTTAGTAGATGATAATGCAATTGTACGTTACTTCTTGGATATCCATGAAATTACTCTTTGACCTAGCATGAAGACATAACCAAATGTGCTCCTTCTATCGTCCTTTGAACTAGCCCAATCAACATCACTAAATCCATGAGGTTGTAATCCATCTCCAAAAGGGTAGTATAACCCTCGATTGACAGTGTGCTCGATGTACCTAAGCACTCTCTTGGCTACGTTCATATGGACATTAGTTGGTGAATTTAAAAATTGAGAAAGAAAGAACTACAACATAAGACAGGTCAGGTCTTGTGATGGTAACATAATTAAGGCTTCCAATTATGTTTCATATATGCTAAAATATCTTCAAGAGGTTATCCTTAACCTGCACATAACTTAGTGTTTGGATCCACACGTTGTGTGAGTGGGTTACATCCGCTCATACCATACTTATAAAGCACATCTAGCAAGTATTTCCTTTGAGCAAGGTAAATGCCATTTTCCACATAAATAACTTCAATCCCAAGAAAGTATCTAAGAACTCCAAGATCTATTTTGGATTGTTCTCAAAACCATATGCTAGCAAGTAGGCATGTATCTTCTCATGGCAAGCATTTGTTAATTGCTTCAAACCATATAATACCTTTTTTAGTCTGCACACTTTGTTTTCATGCCCTTTCTGCACAAACCTATAGAGCTAAAATACACACACTTATTCATGCAAGTCACCACTCAAAAATGGTAATTTAATATGCAACTAGTGTTCATTTCAACCATGATGAGTTGCTAGTGCACAAATGCAATGATAAGTGGTCATTCGATATGCGGAATCAAAGGTCTCATCAAAATCAATGCCTCCCTCTTAAGCATTACCTTTGGAAACAAGCCTAGCCTTACACCTATCTACTATTCCATAAAGCTTATATTTCAACTTCTATAGTCATTTAGTGCCATGGCTTTTTCTGCCTAGAGAAAAATCATATAAAGAACAAGTACCATTATTTATAATAGCATCATATCCTGATTGCATAACAATCATCCAATTTTCTATATTATGTGCTTCACAAAGGAAACATACTCATTCTCATCACAAAGACTAAAGATAGTCATTGCGTAATAATCCAATGCCAACCAAGCACTATGAGAGCCTGAACGAGTATGATATATCAAAGATGTATCTAATTTGCTATCTCTCAAAGTCAATACTAACCATGAAGGCATAGTTTTTGCCTCTTCCATATCAACTCTCTCATCAACAAGTGCATCATGCAGATTTACATTAAAAAATTATGACCTACACCTTCATTTGAAACATGTAAAGGTGATACATTGCCTCATTTGGACCAACACTTGATTGTCCATACGTAAAAAAACACAATAAAGTATCATACACATCCTTTGAGATAACAATTATCTCCTTGGTACATGAAAGTAAAGATTGAATTCCATCTTCCACAAAATCACAACTAAATAGAATGTATGAAGTATATGGATGATACAAAAGGTAGCCTTTTCTTTCAGAATTGTTCCCAACATAAATACGTTTCACTACTTTATTATCACATTTTTTGCATTGTTCATGCACTAATGCATATGCCAAACAACCAACTACAAGCAAATAAGTAAATGATGGCTTGTGACCATGCCAAGTCTCATTTAGCTTGATTGATTAAAGTGATTTGACAAGACCTATTAAGTATATATACTGCACATATAATAGCATCAAGCTAGAAGTTATGACATAGAGCTTGTCTTTTGACCATATACCTCACCATCTCCATGAGATACATGTGCTTTCTTTTAGCAACACCACTTTGTTGAGGTATATACTGCATTGTATAATAATGTTTTATTCCACTCTCAAACAAAAATGCATTAAAATCAAAAGACATATCCCCCCTTGATGAGAATGAAGAATGTCCTATTTATATGTTGACAAATTTTCAGCTATAACAAGGAACTATTTAAAGCACATAAACACAGACTTTGCTTTCAAAGGATACAAACATGCGTGCATGGAAAACCCATCAATAAAAGTCACAAAGTATAGGTGGTTCCCAATCAAATGTATCTGCATAGAACCACAGACATCACTATGAACAAACTACACTTTATAAGAAGCTCTAGCTGAACCATCTTCTAGAAAGGAGGAATGCTATATTTTTTCCAATATATAGCCTTCACAAACATGTTTAGAAGGTGCCTCAAGTTTGGGTAGAGAAGATACTATCTTGTAGGCATAGAAAACTAATAAATTTTAGATGACCAAAGCATGCATGCCAAGACATTTAATATGAGGATACAAGCTAAGAATCATGTACACATGTTGAATCATTCACAAATTATACATTCTACAAGCTTATAAAGCCCATGAAAAATTATAGATGTGATAATAAAATCACCATTCATCAACAAATCTGACAACCTAGTCAATCTTCGCTAATGTTGAAACTAGGAGTAGATCTTTCTTGATCCCCAACAAATATAATGTATCAAAAAATGTGAAAGAACTACCTTCAATAAAGGGGCAAGCTCAAGTGAACTCAAGAAACTATGGTGCTAAGTAATCTCTTTGGTTGCTCCACTATCAAAGTACCAAACATCTAAGTCCAATGTACAATGATCATGAGAAGATGGATCATAGTTACAAACAATAACTAATGCCCATTCTTCATGCTGAATAAGATTAGCAGACTTTATTTTAGGCATAGATGCCTATGCAACAACCATTCTAGCCTCTTTCTTCTTTGCCTCTTTTGCAACCACTTTCGAGCAACTTTTTATTGCATGATCATTTACCTTATAGTGATTGTGGAATTGTTTTTGCTTTTCTGTTTTCTTATCATCTTTGTCTTCTTCCTTTGATTGTGCAACATTAGTAGATCTTTGATTACTAGTTCATAAGATCCCATTTTCCTTTGCCGTTTTGACTACCTAAGAAAGCTTAATCCACAACATGCATAGTTGACATGTTCTACGTATGCTGATCCTCTTGCAATACAACAAAGACTAACTGCTCAAATGCTAAAGTAACATGAGCCTCATTTTTTCGTTAGTATAATGTTGTAAGAGTATCCCAAGCATCTTTTGTTATCTTGCATGATTGAACTCAAGGGATAATGGCACATTTGATAAACAAGGCTATCAATGCATGTGTCTAGGCATCTTTGCTATCCTAACAAAGTTGCTCTATAGTATATGCAACAAGAGCCATAGCATGACCAAGAAACTGAAGATCACTATCCTCAATACCATCTACATCACCTTCAATAGCTAAATTTCCAAGTGCAGTAGATTGTTTTTCAATACCCTACACATAGTCCTTTTGTTATCATTACATGACACATCATATATGCCCACAATAGTAATCAATAGCATCCAACTTATCCTCAACAACCAACATACAAAATACATAATTTCTTTCAACCATGGCCAATGACTAGTTACCCTAATGCAAAAATTTGATTGTATCTCAAAACATTGAACAAAAATACCTTGTCGAGCTCTGCCAACCTATAGCACAATTTAAAGCACTTCTACTAGTGAATCAAAACCTGTATGTATGTATGTATGTATGCATGCATGCATGCATGCATGCATGTATGTATGTATGTATGTATATGTGTGTGTGTGTATGTGTGATACAAAAGGGAAAAATTGCATGCATACTCACTAAGATAGTGCATTTAGAGGCTAAAAAAAAAGCTCAAATCAAAACTTTGATGCCAATAGACCATAGCAGCTTTAAAGTCCTAATCATCTTGCGTATTCTTACCAATTTTCATGCAAGTTTGGGAATGTGATCAAAGGGGTATTGTTGATGCCCTAGATCAAACAACGTCTTGATCTCATTCTAATTGTCAAATTTTGAGGCCTCAAAAGCACACGAAGAGCATAAGAAACAATAAGAAGCTTGAAGAACAACACAATAAAAAATGTATTACCAAGTGAATATACAAAGATAAGTGATCAATTACGGTTGTAGGCATATATACAAGCTAGGGAAAAAACCTCATACAGATGGAAAAATGTGCCCCAAGGGTCCTAAGTATGTTCACAAACATCACTACCAAAATATATATGAACACCTCTCATTATCTATCACAGATAGAGATCCTTATAATCTTAATTCTAGGCTTGATAAATGTTAGGCATAAAATAGACTCAAGATATGAAAACATTGTCTTTTTATTTGTAAGATCACTACAATCTTAGATTATTATCATTTAACATTAGCTTTCTTGCTTCACCTTGGAAAACTAAAGGACCCTACTTCCAAACAAAAACCTCTTTTTCCCATATTCTAGTGGGTATTGCAAAATTGAATACCTTTATAATGATATCTTCAAACATGCAGAAGTACCCATTAGAGACTAGGTGATGGTGGTAGAAGTAAGACATGAGATTTTATGAGCTATAAAATAAATTTATAAAGTGAAGAAATGGAGATAACAAATGAAATATGATAAGAAAATAAAAATAGAGATAGAAGTAGAAACGTGTAGGTTTACCTTGATTAAGTGATGAAGCTAATGCATGAGCTTCACTATGAGGAGTTGGTTGTTCAATACACAAATTCCTTTTCCATGAGCGGTGGGTGGTTAGAGTAGGCATACAATCAAAAGAGATGCAAAAACTACTAGGGGTAAATAAAAACAAAGACACCCTTTTAGAAGAAGCAATTAATGAGAGTAGACTAAGAGCGTATGATTAACCATTCGGAAAACTCTCTCCATTTGTTAACCATTTGAAAGACATTTTCTTTATATTCCACGTTCTTTGACTTCAAAGGGAGAAAATGTCACTTATATAATGTCGTGGATGAAATGTCCTACAATCAATATGGAGTCATCTCAAATGTGCAACTAATCAAGATTAAAATAGAAGACATGGTAGATTTTTCTACGAATGAGAGTAGCATTATGGTTGTGGCTCTTCATTATACAGTTTATTAGGATTTTCAAAAGATCACAGGCACATCACCTCTAAAAGTTTGAAAATAACAGATTTCATTTGACATACTTACAATCTGAGATCAAATCTTTTACATAATCCATAAGAAAGATGGGAAGGATAAGCATTAAAATCTGAGATGTGTAACAATTCTGGAATCGACCCATGATCTTCACAAAAATCTAGTACAATATTGAAAATTCTAAAAAAAACTAAAGAAAAAGGAATAAAATGGAATCATCAAAGGCAATCCATTCATTAAGTTATATTTCATTTTTATGAAGGTATGGATGATGCTCAAAGAGTCTTACCAATGCTTTCTTTCTCTCACACTTAATTTGGAAATGCTCTATGTTCAACTACAATGGCACTTTCTCTTCTAACCAATACTAGACTTAGGATTGGGTAGGGGCTTCAAGAAGATGGTCTTCATCTTTTTGAGAAATACATGAACTAACAACTATCTAAATCCATTATCCTCTAGGAATTTATGAAACCATCTTTAATGTTTCGATCCTCCTCTTTGCAAAAATGGTGGATGGTATCTAAGCATGTTCAGTGTTGTGGATATGACAGTTACCTTGGAGATGGAGAGTGGTGGTTTAGTCTGTGTGAACTAAACTATGAACATCTCCCTAGCTTTCGGTTAGGATGGGAATGTAGGCCTTTGGGCATAAGGGCTTCAGCCTTCGGGCCAAGTGGACTTCATTTCCAACCTTTGCACTTCTCTAGACTATTAAAAATGTTGGATCTTAGGATTGTCCCTTACAAAGATCTACCCTAGTGGTCTTTCGAGCTCTATGATCTTGGTTGTTCCAAGTGTCTGACACTTGCTCCATGAATTGTGAGGGGCCCCACAGGTACTATGCATGCCTTCATTGTTAGATCAACAAGCTCTCAACGTGCTAGAATAAAGTTTATCAAAGTTCAAAATAAGATCACTTCATGGACAAACCTTAGTCTTGTGGGAGATCATATGTTTTCTCTTCGAATCCTTTGTATACTCATTAGATTATTAAATTTTCTTGTACCATAGTGCTTATAACTCTCATTGAGGATGTAAGCAGAGCCAAAAGCCACAAGTTAAGTGGTTGAGATCATCTCGAAATATTTACAATCAAGTCTTGAATAGATTCCTCACTTTCGTAGATTAAAGGAAAAATATTTCATCATATCTAACTCAATCCCTCATGAATTAGAGATCCAAATTCAAATCAAAGAGTCGTGAGAACTCATGAAGCAACATGTAAAAGTGTATATAAACCCTCTACACACTTGTACAAAGAGTGAGAGATCAATTAAGATCAGTTTGATTAATTACTTGTCCATTGTTCATTTCTTTGCATCTTCTTCTCCAAAGTCAGTAGACTTGTAGAGGTTCTCACTTCTCTCCAATGATTGTAAGGACTCAATGGAAAGGTATTAGTGTCTACTTTATGTGTATAAAGTTTTGTATCATTTGGTTTCATAGATTATGAGATACAGATCATTTAGGCTCTCGATGTCTTTCTCTCCACACTCTTGAAATATCAAGATGATCACCTCTTAATGTTATGGTTACAATTGAGTAAAACCTTGCTTATAAATTATGTTATTGTGCTTAATAGCTACCTAAGACTATAAACTGCCATCCTCTAACAGGAATTCATTTATGCTGATTAGCTAAATCATTCAACATCATCGACATCGAATTTCGACTGTTCACAATTCTCCAAGTATTTTCATTCATTTGTACTTTCAAATTAATTCAAGCTAATCCAAGGAGATGAGACCCCAACCCAAATTTCCTTTTTAAAAATGAATATGGTGGATGGTGTAGGTTGGCTTTCCTAATGCAATGTTAAGGGGATTTTGATTCAGACATCTATTAAAATTGATATTGGGTATTTTATCAATGATATGAATTTGATAATTAAGAAAGAAGATAGCATGATTGGGAACTTCTGGAATTACTTAAAATACTTTTGCACAAAATATAATCCCAAGACCAATCACGAAAGAATAGGAATCATCCTTCTCTACCCCATCACCCTTCGGGTCTTTGCCCATAGTTGAAATGAAATTAAGGAAGGCAAATCCTTCAAGCTATTCATAATTTCTCTCAAACACTGCAAATGCATTCTTAGTAACATTAATATGAACTGAGGTTTTCAAATGAAGTTTGATAACGGAAACATGGTTATTAACACCATCCTAGTGTCTCCCTTCCTAAATTTCCTTCCATTTTAGAGGCCAAGAAAAAAGGGTTAGAAATGTTCAATGTTCCACCCTCATGGGATCCCACTAATCATTCATAATGCTCTAATTTGTAAGGCCTCCATATGAGGAAAAATCATCTTGTCAGCATTAGACATGAGGTGGATGGAAGGTTTTTTTACCAAGAAGGGGTCGAGCGAGGGGACTTCATGAGAGTCCCTCTACGGGGCGGGCTCTGAGGCCATCTGTGTCTAACATACGTGCGAGAGAAGACGGAGGCACCGAGGCTGATCCTGAGACACCTATCCACAGATGGGTGACAAGAACCAAAAAACGAGGAGGAAAAGAGGGGGGGGGGGGGAGGGGGGGGGGGGGGGAGGGGGGGGGGGGGGGGGGGAGGCTATGCAGAAACACACAGGAGGGAGAGAGCATGCGCCAGCAAGTCCTTCCACTAGAGGCTGATCCTGAGACACCTATCCACAGATGGGTGACAAGAACCAAAAAACGAGGAGGAAAAGAGGGGGGGGGGGGGGAGGGGGGGGGGGGGGGAGGGGGGGGGGGGGGGGGGGGGGAGGCTATGCAGAAACACACAGGAGGGAGAGAGCATGCGCCAGCAAGTCCTTCCACTAGAGGCTTGGGAGTACCAAAAGAGTAAGAATATGCGATGTTTATCAAAAATGGAGAATGAAAAAGCGCTTTACATGCAGATGGCATTATGAGGTCATGCACATACCTTGGACACGTCCCCAACACCCTCTCATTTGTTACCAACATCAAGCTACATAGAACTGGTCAGATATCTACACGAGCTTCAGATACACAACGAGGACATGTTACATAGAGGAGATAGTCACCAAGGAATATTGAAGCTCACACTAGCTTCATTCAGAGTCAGCAGGAGACAATGGCAGCTCCCCTGAGAGAGCCTTGACTCCAGAGGAAGCAAAAAGACAGTGCAGAGACAACCTAGAATCCCCAGTTGTTGTAAGTCCAGTGTCAACAGAATCAGCTACAGATAGACATTTTAGAGCTATACACATGATGCACAGTCCCCACTACCTACTGGTGTTAGACAAGATGAAGATTGGCTTCCATTTGGATGTCTTCATAGTTTTGCACATCACACAGAGAGACATATACGCACATGCACACACACATGCACACATGCAAATGTGTGCATACGCACGCATGCGCGCGCATGTGCACACACACACACACACGCCCAAACAACTCACGAGTATACATAAACCCAAGGGACAAGACATTTGACTATTCTCTTCGCAGGATAATTCAAAACAACTTGTAATCCCAACAAATACTTCATGAGAATTGAATCTGAGATACAGGTTAAGATTTCAAAAAGGATAGCAAACTCATATTACCGGCCATATTACAAACAGAAGATGAAGGAAAATCTGTGACAAAACCTATGGATGTCTGGTGTTGGAACCTTAGAGCTCAAGGCTTCCTTCATTTGAAAGGCATGATTGTGACATTCATGAAATTAAGAAGAGATGGCATCCCATCTCCAAACACTGCCATCCTCACATGAGCACAAAATGGTACTGTAACATCAGCCCAAAAAGAAATTTAAGCAGTTTTTCTGAAAAATGTTCAGAACAATATATCAATCATATATATATCAACCTTCCATCAAAAGACATGGCGGTTTGCCTTATTGGAGATTTACATTGAGCATATGATAACCTGTAACAAAATAGCAGTCTCTAGAATAAGTATGCTTACAATGTGTAAATATTACTGAAGCTGTAAATATCTTACTTGGCTAACAGTGTAGGTGGACTGGATTGAAGTTCCCACACATAGACCTTGCCTTCTCTGTTTCCTGAAATTCCATATTAAAACCTCAAAATAAGACAATCTTTCCTGTATCTCTGTACAGCTACATACAAATACTGTAGAGTAAATGTGTGTTACCTATGCTATCCCAAATTAATTAAAAGTCGGAACCTTGACTCTGTTCAACAATGTCAAGTGCACTAACAATTCACCCAATGGATTGGAAAATGTATACAGTCCGTGAGCTGTATGGGCTTCATCTCCACGCTAAAATGCTAGCATGAAATACACAAATGCAAGAAGCTTGCAAGTTGCTGTCTGCACAGCATGCGATGTGGACATGGGCTGAGGACTAATTCTCCTCCACTGTGTGTGGTTATGGATACTGATAGAGTTAAAAATTGACCATGGACTTCACATGCCTCCAGTTAATTATGCATAGTTGTTCATAGATATGAAAAAGCTCATTCAACAACGGACATGAGGATACTATGTCCCCCGAATTCCAGAGGCTAGAATCTGAGACACTCTTGTGTAACTCTAATGCCCCCATATATTTCCTAGCCTCATCTGTTATCTCACAAGAGTTTGTCCCACTGTGAGCGTTTGACTGAGAGAAGGATATAACTATGTGATAGGTGTGCATCGTTGACCAAACCCCTGGTTAGGTTAGTTTGCACCCTTCCAATCCAATGCCTGCTGCTCAGAGATATGTGTTGTCTCCTTACAATGCAAGACATGACATGCTTGTCAACGTAGATATCAAGCATAAATGATAATCACTATTCTAGGACACAAACTTATCTAAAATGGCATATATGATATAAGTCCTTGGATCTTGAAATTGCCTACCTGCCATTATCAATTGTGTATAAAGATTGGCCCGAGATAAGAAAATTAACTTCACTAAAACTGAGATGTTCTTTTGCTAAAAGCAATTCTGAGCAAGGCTTGTAAGCCAACCCGGTTACCTAGGATCACATCAAGACTCCTTTTGATAGAAAGAAATACTAACACTCATCTAAAAGTACATCACCCTTTAGGATCTACTCAGTTCTACTCATTAAGAAAGCCATATACATATTCTTGTACTTTATTTATGGCATCAAAATCACTATCCTAAAGAGGAAATAATTTTGTCTTCCATCTTTTACCAACATCTTCTCTACACAACTTTTGCCCTTGAATCTAGGAGCATTCTAACTAGATCTGGAGGCAGTTTGCTAGTTTAGAGCAAACTTTTTCCTTATTTCACATCTATCTCATTATAAAATTTAGTCTATAAACAGGAAAAGTGTATTTTCGAATAATTGAGACACAAATTACAATCATAATCAAGTTTTGTTGAGAAGCAATCTCCAAACTTTCTTTCCAAAAAGGTAAAGAGAGACCACTTTTCATGTCGTTTTCACCCCCCATTCCCCAAAAAAAAAACATCTAGACAACCTTCATAAATTTCAAGCAAACATACACATGGAGTCCTTGCAACTCAATTTGCTCAACCAATTGACATTAGATGGGACCATACAATAATAAGTTGAACGCTTGAAAAGAGCCTCTAATGTCAATACATGCAAACATGTAACTTGCTACCTTAACAATACAATCTTCAAAGAAATTATGCCAACACAAAATCAGCATGCATCACAAAGGAATCAACATGGTAGCACACACTCAAGAACTTAAATACAAGTCCTTCAAACTTTTTTTGTAATTCATTATTATCAGCATTAAAACTATTAAATTTAATGTAAGGGAATTCGAGAACTCTATTTTCAATGTTGGGATTGGTTGCTTAACAAGCCAGATACCAAATCTTAATACTAGAAGGGCATGCAACTTGATGCAGCAGGCACGGCCATAGTGGTTAGCACATTTCTTATCCCCTCCATCATTTACTTCCTCTCTTGTCTTAGGCCCACCGAGAAAGAGCTTCATAGGCTAGAGGCATCATGTAAGAACTTTCTTTGGATTGAGGGCCCTAATAAAAAGGGGTGTTCTTGAGATAAGATGGGATTTTGTTTGAAATCATCAAATCTAATATAGAGATTTCTTTCTTTCAAGGATACACATAAAGGATTATTGCAACTACATTGATCGAGGAGTCCAAGTGTGGTCATCACTATGATTGATCTAGTGAAAATTTGATGTTTCCTTGTGCCAACAATGAGTTTGAGCAAACTAATGAGATAATGGTTTTTTGTTTGATGCTATGAACATTAGGCAAGAAGAAGAAGAAGATGATGATGAAGATGATTATGGCTTGAGAATATTTGATTCCTTTGAGGAGTATGAGTCTACATTTTCCATGAAGGAGATGGAGCAAATGAGGATCTTCTCAAGAACCACATGAAGGTGGAAAATGGTGAAGAAAAATTGATATTGAATTAATTCATGAACTTATTTGTCTTAATCAAACTCTTTTCTATATAAATGGAATAAAAGTTGTTTTCTAGTTCCAAACTCTTTTCTATATAAATGGAATAAAGGTTGTTTTTTGGTTCCAAAAGTATGATTTTGAACATTTTCAAAGAAACATATTTGACTTCGATGACATGCATAAGGAATATAAATCAAAATTGAAAAATTATGTGTGCTTTTGGTGTAGAAACAATCTATGTGCATGCACGATTTTAATGAAGTTTATCGAAAGAATTGTATGCATTAAAAGATGAGTATGTTCATGTCTTAGCTAATAAAAGATGCATTAATCTCACAAAAAAGAGGTAGAAGGGTACTTAAAAGACATTGATGATTTATAAACCCATGTGAAACTTTACTTGTTTGTAAAGTCATTGACGTTCAACATGAAGTGAATGCATAAAGATGGGCTAACCAATTTGTTTGTAATCTAAGGAATAATTTCAGAGAATTACTTTCATGGATCTTTCAAGGAGTGGTAAGCTATGCTATAGCAGAAAAATTCAATGGGAAATTTTTTTTTCCATAATTGATTCGGTTTCCTAGAAAAGAAATTATTTCATGGATTTATCTCATACAAATTAACTATTTTGCAAGATAAAAACTTCTAAAATAAGGAAACTAAAAAAATTTTGAAAAATCTTTAATATTGATTGAGTTTTTATATTTCATTTCTTTTACCTAAAAAAGACATTTTGAAATCAAATGCCTTCTTCATTTTAATTAATGTATAGAATCTCAATTTAAATTTTATTTTTTTAGGAAAATAATAAAGAAAAGAGGAATCTTCAACATTGTACTTTTTCAAATATCTTTTCTTTACAAATGATGATGAAAATATGCTCTAACTTGTGAAATCATTGATTATGATCATTATGCGTTAAGTGAGATTGAAAGAATGGTCTTTGTGTTCATTTTATAGGAAACAAGCTTTTGGCATACAAAGAAGGAAGCTAATTTTAACTGAGTGGAAATCCTTTAGCCGAGCAGAGGATAAGGGCAGTTTAGGAAACCTCAATGTTACTACTATGGTGGTTAAAATGATTGTCACGTGTATGATTAAGGTTTAGTCCAACCAACAAGAGTTTTGAGCCCAATTTATATTAACACTAGTGTTGTACCAAAACACGACACTATAATGTCCTTTTCTCTAATAGGAGCCGTACCATAGATAATTTGTATGAATGCACATTAAAGTCTTGCATGTTTTTTTGCAGATGTAGAGATACATGAACTCATGGATATCATATGTTATGGTGTTTAGAGAAGCATACTAAGAAAAGCTGCATAACTAAAACAGATTCCATGAGTATACCTAGAGCACTTGTACGCAAAACTACATGTAAATGAAACAATTTTTTGAATTTTTAGCATGAGCACATTAAATATTCTGATGTATATTTATGTTTAGATGTGATAATTGATTGCTCATTTACATTCTTCCTCAAAATATTTTGAGCATGAGTTATTGATAGTGAGAGTTGAGGCTTTAAAAGTAAGTTACAATGATATGAATCTTCTAAGTATAGAATGCAATTGATGACATGTTCCCTTCCTTTCTCTCCACCATTATGGAGAGAAAGTATCTCCAAAAGAAGCAGGAATGCATGTACCTAGTCCTGGGATACATGAAAATCAAAGTCTACTCTAAAAATATACTAGAAATCTAAAAACATTCAAAAAAAATCTCCATTTTCTTTCGGTAGTTAGAATAACTTGAACTTACTTTCTCACTCTTGTAGAAGTAAATTGAGAGAAAAGCAAATTAGTTTCAAACCAGTTTTTATGAATAAGACTCTTTAAGAGGTTCAAATCCATCTAAAAGAATGATAAGCTAATATCTTGAAAATGGGTTTATCAAGAGTGATGGAAGAAAATGGGAAGCTGTTTCTTTTCAACAAGAGACCACTAGTCTTAAGTACTGAACTAAGAACTACTTTGATAAGAGAACTTTCAATGAGTAAACAATTGGATGGCCACCACAAAGGAAAATCATTTTCCAAGTATTACAAGACATCTCTAGAATGATGATAACTTCCAGCTTAAGTAATGGAGGAAAAACATGAATTCAACAAGTTAGACTTGAGGAATGATCAGAGAAAAGTTCTGATGGTACTTGAAACTCTCTTGAGTAAAGATCCTCTCTTAGAGTCTCAAGTTAAATAGCATGATCTACTATTGAAGGATGAGAGAGTACCTTGTGCTACTACAAGAATAAAATCCAAAGGTATCCTTATTAGGATTCCCAAAGCAAGTATGCTAAATTGCAAAGGAGAAGTTGATGACTGATTTTAATAATATTAATCATTCTTAAACCAAAATCACAAAATTATAGATGCATCTATACTTAAAGGAGGAACCATACTCAATTTCTGGAAAATTAGTGAATTCAAAGAACAATGCATCCTCAATAGAATATTGAAAGATTCAGATAGAGGATCAAATGAAGAATGAAAGAATGCAACAATTCAAATTTCCAAGAGATGAGGGAGATTTTATGCCTAAAGAATCAACAAGTACATGGAGCATTTGCAATTTGCGAGCATCAAAGATTATGTATATAGGATGAGAACTTTTGAATATATACATAGAAATATTGTTTGTCTAACAAAGAGAAAGTAGAACGGAAGGTCTCATTAATTTTCCATATCATATTTGTGGATGAACGTAATATCTATACATGGAATTCTTTCTTGACAAATCCATGTAACGTCATTTGATTATTTCATAAACTTCAAAAACACTACTAAAACATAGCCTAAGAGTCTACTTCTTTATGTCTACTGACACTAGATTATACAATATGAAACATGCATAGCACATGTATGGAAGATAGAACGAGGAATATTAGAATTTAGGTGTAGTTGTATCATACTGGAATTTCATACATTTCTATTTCACACATTTCTATTTCACACATTTCTATAAAAGATCCAAATAGATCCAATTCCAAACTA
Source organism: Ceratopteris richardii (assembly GCA_020310875.1). Lineage (NCBI taxonomy): Eukaryota > Viridiplantae > Streptophyta > Polypodiopsida > Polypodiales > Pteridaceae > Ceratopteris > Ceratopteris richardii. The sequence goes on from MU260275.1 coordinate 152,105, forward strand.
GCAATATAATGAATGTGAATTTATTCATGGCATAAGACTTAAATGTCCTCCTTCCTATAGCTACAACCAAAAAGCTTAACCTATCACTGATCAAAAGAATTATACATACTATAGCACTACATGTAAACTTCAATCCTTGTTACCTTTCATGGACTCCGCAATATTACTACTTACAAAAGGAATTGACTTCAACTTGCCAAATTTTTGTACCATAACAAGTGTAGGAAAAAAAAGAACCCTTTGATACATGACATCACGGTATTATAAATACTTTTATTAAATAAAAAAAATTAAGAAAAAAACAAAAAGAGAGATCAATCAATGTACCGATTGCAAGAGAATTGAAATGGAAATCGCAAGAGAACTTGATGAACCAGATATCACAATCAGGTACCGGATACTTTTGTAACACATCAACAACACCCTAAGAGAATAAAAGAACCATTCACAAAAGGTTAGACAATTGGTTATTTATTGCAAATGCACTCACTCAACTCTTGCTGATAACATAGGATTGAACTTACATCATTGCTTCCACCATGTTCTTTTGTCAAGGCTTCCCATAGGACTATTTCATTATCCACACTCTACAGCAAGAAAAGAAGGCAAACTTGAGAGAGAGTAAATAGAGAGAGACAAGGATAAATAGAGAGCGACAAGGACAAGACCCATGCAGAGGGGAGCTAGGAAGGAAAAAAGGGAAAAGGGGGGGGGGGGGGGGGGAAAGAGAGAGAGAGAGAGAGAGAGAGAGAGAGAAAAAAAAAATTAGTATAATAATGTCCATCATACATAACCATGAATTATTACCCCCGTCTACTATATCTAAACAAAAACTAGATTTACAAACATTAAAAACTAATTAGGTAAATGATACCTACAAGCATCATTCATGATTAATCATATTACTCAGACATGTATACTAATACATACATAGTAGATTACCACACGATACATTATGCTAATACATACATTATAAAGCATACATATTACAATATTTCACGTTAGACTTTCAATATATTACATACACATTCTTTACACACACAGCAAATTATGTTATACATGTATGAAATATTCATGTACATGAATGGTGATTGATGAACCATTATACATAGATACATCTCTTTTTCTTTGAGAATATGCTTGTTTTAAGCGCACATGAGGAGAGAACCTTCCCCCCAAATAAAAATCTACTTCTTCCATCCTTTGAATTCCGTGCTTCACTTCTGCATATTTAGAGTTGAGCATGTAGATCTTGCCTTGAATGGACCGAACTTTCTGAACAAGGGTGATGATGTGGATGCCTAGCTTATGAGGTATCCCTTCCAAGTCCTTATAACTCCATGCAAAAGCATCCTTCAAGGTATGCATGAATGAGGTTATGTCTCTTAGCTGAGGGTAGTCTCATGACCATGAGGTGATCAAGAGATGTTTTGGACTATCTACATCGCTCAAATTCATTTCCTTCATTGGTTCCGGTTAACCACGTCTTTATTTACATTTTTTTCCAATTATAGGTCTTGTGCAAATATCATCAATCATTATGTCCTTTTCTTTCTCTTGCAACCAACCAAGGCCAACTTCTTTTGCACCAAATATGGATTTTGTAGGAGTTGATACATGTATATCTTCAAGCTCATCATTATGAGGTGACCCTTTACCTCATCTTCGGTCCTAGGCAAGTTCTCCTAACACTATGGACTCCACTATGGCATCTTCCTTGTCTAGGTTGCAACCCTGACTTCTAAGTTCTACAGTAAAACAAAGATAATTCTACATATCTTCTAACCATCAATCCCCCATCTCTACCTCTTACATGTTCTCCACCTCATCAAGGTGGTTGATTTTACGTGCATATGCTCTAGAAATTTCTCGAGCACCAAGAGTAGTTCCAAAAGCCTCCATTGGACTATCATAGTGCGTAGAAGTCATCTTGAGAGTCCCACCGAGTGAGCGAGTCTCCTAGAAATGAAATCACCATGCCAAGTGAGTTGCCTAGAGATGCAATCTCCTAACCAGAGGCACAAAATTATCGACGTGCTTGGAATGTCCTCCTTGGATGGTGAGATGCATCGTGAAATGTCTCGGTGGCCACCCTGGAAGTGCCAAGTGCCTCGTGTAACCCCTCCCCCCCTCCTTTTCTAAGTAGAGTTGGTTCATAGAAGTATCAAGTGCAACCACCTACATAGTGTCACTACCCTGTCATGTCAGACATTCTTGTGTCTTAGCCAAGCTCTACCTATTAAGAGAGGAACCCCACCCTTGACTATGGGTAATGCAATTATAAAAAAATCTAATACGAACAAAAAGCTTTGTACCTTTACTTTCACTCCTCAACTATCCCCAAGGGACTTACTTTGCCCTTACATGTGAGAATAATAATGAAGTGTGCAAGCTTAGAGGGCTTGAGATCAAGTAGGGTCATAGTAAAATTTAGCGCAAAGGTAATCCTCGACCCTTATCTACTATTACCCCATCTAGCATAGTACCTCCAATACGCTAAGTCAACCTAGGGCTCTTAGAATCTATCAAGGGCATAGAGGATGTTTGTTCAGTAATGTAAGTAGAAGGCATAGGTAGATGTTGGGAAGTAGAGGGAGGTGTTTGTCTATCACGGTCCACTAATAGTGAAGATAGGGCTCATGTTGCCAATCATTGTCATTACCTCATTCTGGAAGTTGGGACTCACTGTCAAAAGGACATAGAGTGATAGTTGTGGATTCGTGCTTTGCAAAATTTTGGTTGACATAAGAATAGATGCCTTGTATTCTTTGCATATAGTTGTTGTAAGCCTTGTTTTGTTTGCACAAAAGCGTTGAAGAAGTCATCTCCTTGCTCCTTTTTCCAGACTTCTCTTGAAGGAGAAGTTTGATCGGATGCTCGAGTTGTCTTTTGATACCTCTGATTTTGAAACTTTTCGTTGGCATAAAAGAATCATGCCTTCTATTCTCATCATGTAGTTGTTGTAAGCCCTATTTTGTTTGCACAAAACATTGTCAATGGGATGCCCAAGAAGTGATCACCTTGGTCCTTTACCCCGATATCTCTTCAAAGAAAGTTTGACTCGACTATTCGAGTTGTCTTTTGGGTACCAACTTGCATCCAAATGGGTAGGAACTAGACTTCTCTTCCTCTTTTAGGCCTTGAGGGTTTTCCACCTTATTCTTATATGCTACCTTTTGCTTTTGGGCATGAGTCATAACTCTTGGTGATTCCTCTAGTTGGACCACTGTTGTGCATGGGTAGTCTTTAAATGGATTGATTTCTTCTACATATGTTACCTTAGATAATGTGTAAAGGATAAGAGTTACCAGATTGCTTGGTAGATGGAGCTTCCTTTGAGTGGTCCTCGGTGTAGTGGTCCTTCAATTTAGGACAATCTCCACAAAGAGGAGTGTCCTCTCGTAGGGAACACTTGCTTTGGAAGTGCCCATATTCGCTACATCAAAAATACATGATCGGTCTTTGTGGGTGATTCTGACAAGGCCTTCCTATATTGCTTAAGTAGAGGCACATTGGCATAGAAGCTAGCGATGGAAGTTCTAGATATAGGGGGTTGTCCCAAGTGAGAAGATTAGGCTCATCCAACACTATACATTTGGAGTCAGATTATGCATTTTAGGAATCCCTAATTTCTTCAAGAAACAACATCCTTAGCCTATTGTCCCCCTTTCCCACAAAATTGACAAATAATCTGCCTTAGACATTCTTGGACACTGTGTCCTTGACTTAAGTATATTACACACCATCAACTTGTATCATCTCCTAAAGCCCCTTGAGTTCTTCTAATTCTTGTCTTGTTTGCGCTAGGTCGTCTGTTTCTTGTTTCAATGTCCCCTTTTCCTCAACTTGAGCCTTCTCAAGCTTTAGAGTCTGTAGTTCAGATCGTAGCTCTCAAATGAGATCATTGTTAGCAGAAGAGCTTCTTCTTGGACAAGCTCCAAAATGGACTCTAGCCTCTTCTATAGGAGTGGTTTCCACCTCGAATTCCCTACGGGTAGCATCTCCTCAAAAAAGTCCTCAAAGCTTCTGTTGGAATGGCCTTGGGAGAGCATTCTCCTCCCACTTTTTGATCATGAAATCACGTGGAGTGTTTGGTAATCTAGCCACTAGGGACCGAGTCCTAATCATATGCTAAAAGAAGGTTTTGCCTCCATGTGTCAAGTTCTCAAGTTCATCAAGAGTTCTCTGAAGGCTTTTATAAAATTTTTCTTCAAATTCTCCTAAGTCTCAAACTAGTCCTCTACATATTGGTTGTACCACTTGTTAGTTTGACCCCCAGCTCCTCTCTAGTGAAAGGAAAGAGCACCACAAGTGCATCTAATCTCTACTGTAATCTGTGGCTCTGGATAGGGGGGGGTGGGGGTGGGTGTGTGTGTGTGTGTGTGTGTGTGTGTGTGTTGGGGATAAAGGTCCCAAGGACTCTCCTTTTGTATATTTTGACCCTTCCATGTGAAAGCTCTCTTCGAGAGCTTTCCAGACATATTTTTGTTGTATTTTTTGGACCCAAAATTGGGGAGTTATAGGCATTTACATTATTTTTATGACTTTTGGTCATTGGCCATGTGTGAACATGCCCAAATGACCTAAAAGTCACTTATCAATAAGACTTGGTCCCAAATCTCTCATAACTTGATTGGGACTTCTTCACTTCAGCTTCTCCATCTTCTTCTCCAAATTTCTGCGCAGGTTTCTCTCTCTACTTTCTCTCTCCTCACGCAGCAGCCCACTCCCTTGGTGTTTGGAGCAACCGAGCACACCACGACGTAGCTCTCCGCGGCCTCTTTCAACTGGTATCAGAGCCTTGAGCTGTTCCATCGCGACAAAGTTGCTCGAAGTGCTTTTCCACTTCAGCCTATGTTAAGCTGAAGGTGTTTTCTTGCATTTGGGAGAATTTCATCGCGAAAAACCTTCTTTTTTCGCGATAAAAGTGCTGTTTTTGGAGGATTACTTCAGCCCGGAGCAAAGCTGAAGCACATTTTGTGTTTTTTAGAGAGTTTCATCGCGAAGAATCTCTTCTATTCTTCTTATTGTATCCCCACAGGTCTTTTTCAGCATCCACATTGCTGATTTTTTCATCTACAGGTCTTTTGTGGTAGAAATTCTCTCATTTTTCAAGTGGGAGGACATGCACAAAGATTGAGGAAGTGCATACTTGCTGGAAACTTATTACAGTAGGTCATTTCTCTGATTTTACAGGTCATATTGCTGCAAAAATTGGGGCTTTTGTGAAAACAAGCACCCATTGCCTTGGTTTTACATCTATGTATGCCTTTTGTGGTTGAAAAACAACAAATTTGTTGTTTTTGATGCAATTACAGCTTGCTGGAATTTTCTGAAATTTTCTGCAGAAAATTTCAGAAATTGTTTTTTGCAAGTTTTGAACAGTTTTTGGGCTTAATTTCTCAGCTATAGTCTCCTAAGGTAATTGCACACAGGACAGCAGGTGAATTTTACCTTTTTTGGTGAAATTTTGAAGCTCTTAGTGTGCAAACATGGCCTCTACCTCCTCTGATGTCAAAAGCTTGTTTGAGATCAAGAGATTTGAAGGTAATGGTTTCGATTTGTGGAAAGAGAGAATGTTGGGCATCCTCTTTCTTAAAGATTGTGAAGGGGCTCTTGAGGAAGTCAAGCCTGAAGATATGACAGATGCAGCATGGATGAACCTAAACAAGAAGGCCATCACTTACATCAAGATGGCTGTATCAGATGAAATCTTAGTGGATTTGAAAGGCCTTACAACTGCTTTTGAGGTATGGGAGAAGCTGAAAGCCACTTATGAAAATACCACGCCTGTAAATCAAGTGCATCTTATGCGTAAGCTAGTGTGTATGCAGCTTGATGAGTCAAAAAGTGAGGCTGAGCACTTATCTTTGTTTACAGGTACTCTTTCACAATTGCAGGACTCTGGATTACCTCCATTTGATGATAAGCTTAAGGCCATCTTCTTGTTGATGACCTTACCTGATTCGTGGGAAACATTGGTTGTTTCACTTTCGAATAGCCCCAATCTTACCTTTGATGGTGTAAGGGGTTCTATTTTGAATGAGGAAATCAGGAGGAAAGCTAGTGGAGAGGGCAGTGTTTCAGCCAATGTGGCTAGAGGAAGAACAGAAAAGAAAAGTGGAAATGTACAGAGGAACAGGAGCAAAAGCAAAGGCAAGGCTGAAGTGACTTGTTATCAATGTGGTAGGAAAGGTCACAAGAAGCCTGATTGCAGATTCTATAAAGCTGAACTAGAAAGAAAGAAGAACACAGGTGACAGGAAGAAAAAGGACACCAAGAATGAAGCACATGATACCTCAAAGGACAAAGACAAAGAGAAGGCCAATGTGGCCTCTAGTGTCATCATTGAGGAGCTATCAGATGCAGAAGATATACTTTGTGCTACTATGGAAGCAGAGCATGCTGAAGTTATTGATCCTTCTATTAATATTCATGCACAAGATATGCAGATCACAAAGAGGGATTTGATTGATGCCTTGCTTACTGTGAATGATGCTTTGTCACAAACATGGATTGTAGATTCAGGTGCATCGTTTCATGTAACTCCTATTAAGGAGTGTTTCACTACCTTTCATGCAGGCAGCCATGGACATGTATATCTTGGAAATAACCATGCTTGTTCAATTGAAGGTATTGGCACAGTGCATCTCACAGTGGATGGTACCAATGAGCTGGTTTTGCATGATGTAAGGTATGTACCAAGCATCAAGAAAAGCTTATTGTCTGTTGGGCAAATGGATATGCATGGATATAGTACCCTCTTTGAGAAGGGGTCATGGAAGCTTATCAAAGGCTCTAGGCTGATTGTTAAAGGTACAAAGAAAGGGACTCTTTATTGCTTGCATGGTAAAGCCTTGCTGGGCAAGTTTATTGCTTTGGCTGAAATCCATTCACATATGGAATTATGGCATAAAAGGCTTGGTCACATGAGTCAAAAAGGCCTTGATAAACTATGTAATTTGGACAAGTTTGATGCTAAAGGCTCAAAACTTGATTTTTGTAATGAATGCCAATATGGTAAGCAAGTAAAGAATTCTTACTACTCTGGTGTCTCTCGTAAGTCTAATGTGCTTGATCTTGTTCATTCTGATGTTTGTAGCATGCCCACAAAATCTATGGGGGGTGCTCTTTACTTTGTTTCTTTTGTAGATGATTACTCTAGGAAGCTTTGGGTATATTTGTTAAAATCTAAAGATGAAGCCTTTTCTGCATTTAAGAAATTTCATGCATTTGTGACCACTCAAACAGGTAGAAAGCTGAAATGCTTACGTACAGATAATGGGGGTGAGTTTACAAGTGCTGAATTCAATAGATTTTGTGAAAATCTTGGTATTAAGAGGGAGCTAACAGTCCCATACAGCCCCTCTTCCAACGGTGTGGCTGAAAGGTATAATAGGACTTTATGTGAGAGGGTGAGATGCATGCTGTCCACAGCTAATCTCCCTCATGGATTTTGGGGAGAGGCTTTGAAAATTGCAGTTCATGTTTGCAATCGATCCCCTCATATGTCCTTAAAAGGTGGCATTCCAGAAGAGGTTTGGTCTGGCAAACCAGCTTCATATGACCACCTACGCATCTTTGGTTGCGATGCTTTTGTGCATATAAGGCCTGAGTTGAGAAGCAAGTTAGATGCAAAGTCCATGAAAGGAATCTTCATGGGTTATGGAGATGAAGGTGAAATGGGCTACAGGATTTGGCTACCTCAACTCAAGAAGGTAATACGCAGCCGAGATGTTGTATTTAATGAGGCAAGGCTGCTCAAAAACAATTGTGCCTCTAAAGATGACCATAAAAGAGTCAAATTTCAGCATGTACAGCCACCAGTTAAATCTGATATGGACCCTCGGGATGCACCACATATGGCTGGAAATGACAATGAGCCCGTGGTTATTGAGCCAGATGATGCTGGACAGCAAAATGATGCTCCTGAAGGGCATATGCAGCCACCTATTCATGCTGAAAACAGGGCTGGAAATGATGTACAGCAGCCTATTAACAATGAAGAAGTTAATGTACCTCCTGATGTAGATCCATTGCCTGGTAATGTTGATCATTGGGTAAGAAGATCTATACGTCCTAGGAGGCGAGTGAATAGATATGATCCCTCTATACATTATATTATGTTATCAGATGAGGGTGAGCCTCTTACTTATAAAGAGGCAAAGCTATGTGAGCACAAGAAGAAGTGGGAGTTAGCCATGCAGGAAGAGATAAAGGCCTTGCATGCAAATGATACTTGGGATTTGGTTGAGTTACCCAAAGGAAGGAAAGCCATTCCAAACAAGTGGGTGTACAAAATCAAAACTGTTGATGGCAAACCCAAGTATAAGGCAAGGCTGGTTGCTAAGGGATATGCCCAAAAAGAGGGCATTGATTTCCAAGAAGTGTTCTCTCCAGTGGTGAAAATGACCACTTTACGTGTGTTGTTTGCTCTCACAGCTGCCTTGGATTTGGAATTATTCCAAATGGATGTTAAAACAGCCTTTTTGCATGGTGATTTAGATGAAGAGCTGTACATGAAACAGCCAGAAGGATATGCCATTCCTGGAAAAGAGCATCTGGTATGCAAACTAAAAAGGAGCTTGTATGGGCTGAAACAGGCCCCAAGACAATGGTATAAGAAGTTTGATGCATTTATGCTCAAACATGGGTTTAAAAGAAGCCATGCAGATCATTGTTTTTACACGAAAAAGGATGAAGATGGCAGCCCAATTATTCTTGTACTGTATGTAGATGATATGCTGCTGGCTGGGAAGAAAAAGAGCACTCTGAATGCTCTAAAACAGCAGCTGAACTCTGCATTCTCAATGAAAGACCTTGGGGAAGCTGAGCATATTCTTGGTATGCGTATAAAAAGGGATAGACAGCAGCATACTTCGCAGGTATCCCAAGAAAAGTACATTGAAAAAGTGCTGGACAGATTTAATGTGGCTGATGCTAAGCCTCTTGGAGTGCCATTGCAGCCACATGTTAAGCTTTCCAAGGATGACTGTCCCAAAAATGATGATGCAGCTAGTTACATGAAGAGTGTTCCATATGCATCAGCTTGTGGTTCACTTATGTATGCTATGGTTGCCACTCGGCCAGACATTGCTCATGCAGTGGGAGTTGATAGCAGGTTCATGGCTAATCCTGGTAGAGCTCATTGGGAGGCAGTCAAATCTATCTTGAGATATTTGAAAGGGACCAAAAGTAAATGCTTATGTTATGGAAAGGGTCCATTGGAGTTAAAAGGATTTTGTGATTCAGACATGGCAGGTGATGTGGACACACGCAAGTCCACAAGTGGCTATGTATACATCCTTGCAGGTGGAGCTATTTCATGGTGCTCTAGACTTCAGAGGATAGTTGCACTATCTACTACAGAGGCTGAATATATTTCAGCCACAGAGGCTTCCAAAGAAGCCATTTGGTTAGCTCGGCTCTGCAGTGAGTTTGGGATGCTTGAAAAGGCACCTCTTCTTGGATGCGATAGCCAGAGTGCCATATGTTTGGCAAAGAATGCCATGTTTCATGCTCGCACAAAGCATATTGATGTGAGATATCACTTCATCAGAGAGGTGTTAGAGGATGGCCTGATCACTTTGATCAAGGTCAATACTTCACAGAATCCTGCAGATGCTCTCACGAAGTGTCTACCCAAGGCACAACATCAGCTATGTATACAGATGGTGGGAGTTACTTAGCTTAAAGGAGCCTCCTTGGTCCTTTAAGTGGGAGGTTGTTGGGGATAAAGGTCCCAAGGACTCTCCTTTTGTATATTTTGACCCTTCCATGTGAAAGCTCTCTTCGAGAGCTTTCCAGACATATTTTTGTTGTATTTTTTGGACCCCAAATTGGGGAGTTATAGGCATTTACATTATTTTTATGACTTTTGGTCATTGGCCATGTGTGAACATGCCCAAATGACCTAAAAGTCACTTATCAATAAGACTTGGTCCCAAATCTCTCATAACTTGATTGGGACTTCTTCAACTTCAGCTTCTCCATCTTCTTCTCCAAATTTCTGCGCAGGTATCTCTCTCCACTTTCTCTCTCCTCACGCAGCAGCCCACTCCCTTGGTGTTTGGAGCAACCGAGCACACCACGACGTAGCTCTCCGCGGCCTCTTTCATGTGTGTGTGTGTGTGTGGGTGGTGCGCGCATGTGCACAAGAAACTGTAGTTAAATATCAGTAATAATCATACCTTTGATAGAATCAAATCTCCTAGCCAGCGAGTGCAATCGACATAATTGGAATGGACATTTGCTGTAAATATCTGCAAGTTAAATAAGGACTTGTAAACCGATTCCTCATACACTTCTATGCACAAGAAACATATTTCCAGATGCTTTATTACAAGGGTAAAGATTTAGAAATAAATAGATAAATAAAATTACTCTTGATAACTAACATCACACACACATCCAATTAGGAGTAGAATGATAATGCTCAAATAGAGAATTATAAAACAAGAATACATGTCAACCATCACTCAAAAAATCTATATTTTTACTAATTCATTGCATTCAAACGAGCTCCAACATTCCAACAGTAAAGTGGAAACAGTGGTCATAGTGGCAGCATGAAAATGTGTGAAGGCAATCATAGAATGGCAACAGTCACAGTATAGGAAAGAATGGAAATTTTCTCACACATAATTATACAACTAATGCACGGAGGTATAACTAAGTCTACAATCCATAGAAAATTTCATTTAGGGCATCAAATACTTCATATGACAGCATACTTTGTGTACATAATAGTATGAGCTTTACTTAAATTAGATAACAATATAGCATAAAGAACAATCAGACAGCAAAGACATTGAACAAAACTTCTTATGATCATGGACATTTCAACCACACAAATCAATCAAAAATAAAAAGAAATTCAGTCATTTTCCCAAGAGCATAAAAAATCCAAGACTTTTGGGACTCCCCCCATCCACATGTTTTAGCATAAAGTTAATATTCTTCCATATAAAGTATAAGAAGATCTTTGACAAATATAGTTGGCACAATAGCAACATTGGTATGAGCAATAATAAAAATAGGGATAGGACAAACAACAGCAACAACAAGTGCACTTTCCATGGTAGTAGCTTTAATGGTAATTGTAGTGACAGTCATAGTTTCTTCTGTATATGCATGATAAATTCTCTAACTGATTTCTAATGTTTATGCATGTCTCACATACTTTATGCATATCATATTTCAACTTGGAAATACATAGTTTTTTGACTCATTGTAAACTTGCTTGCATACTTATTATCTTCATACTTATTAGCTACATTGTAGGGGGTGTATTCAAGCACAAAAACCAGAATTCTATGTGGTGGTGCCAAGGGTGGTAGTGGGGATTGTAGTACCAGTAGTGGAACCAATAGACGTAGTGACAATGGTACTCATAGTACCAATGGTAATAGTCGTAGTGACAATGGTAGTACTCATAGTACCAATGGTAGTGTTAATGGTTCACAGTGTCAATGGTCATAGTGGTTGTAGTAGGGGCATCCGTAGTTGTCCTGCTAGTCATGATGATGATGGGCGTTGTCGTAGTGGTAGTGGTAGTGGTAGTGGTAGTGGTAGCGGTAGTGGTAGTGGTAGTGGTAGTGGTAGTGGTAGTGGTAGTGGTAGTGGTAGTGGTAGCGGTAGCGGTAGTGGTGGTGGTGGATGGTGAAATTGTGTGAGTGCAAGGAATACAAACGCACTTCTCTTGGAACGACCACTTCAAAGAATGTTATCAAGCAAGTATAGAAGCCCACTAAGTCACTTGCAATCAAGATTACCCTCTAGCTAGCACCTAACGTGGATCAAACCTTGGACTCCATTCAATGTAGACTTGGACCACAAATTTCTAGATGACTACTGCAACAAGCCTTAACCACCACCCATCAAGATCAGACCACCACCTACCAAGGTCCGATGTGTATGGTACGTGTTCAGTTTGAGAACCAAATGTTTTTGGGAAATGGTCAATTTTATGATCAAAAATTTTTGTTACATTTAGAGCTCAAAGAGAGCTACCAACCGTATATAACATGTGTGTGAATCAATTCCAAGGTCAAAAGTCCAACCCTAATTTCTGTTCAAAAGTGAAAAGAAATCAGAAAAGCAGTTTTATATATGGATGGACGAGATTTAAGGTTATGAAAGCAATGAATCCAATGGCTAATATTCTAACACTTAGTTTTAGATGCTTAATGACTTCCTTCAATGTGCAAAGCACTTTAATATACGGATGGACCAGATATAAAAGCACAAAATCCAATGGCTAACATTCTAGTGCTTATGTTTAGGTGCTTTTGGACATCATCACATAAAAGCCAAGCACCCACCCCCCCCAAAAAAAAAGTTAAACCTTTAAAAAGCTGTTTTTTTGCAATTTTTTTCACCCAGCCATCTAAGGCAATATAAAGGCATGTTGAGGGCATAAAATATCACTTCATGGACAGCTCCTCTTCTACATGAGCTTGGGAGGTGGCAATTTCCTTCTATTCCAAGGCGGTGGAGGTTTTTCTTCATCACCATCAGGGTGTACAGCTATTGACTTCTCTCTCATGAGTGTTATTTACTCTATTGAAGGGGATCATAGTTGAGCCTTCAAAGATTTCAGACGTTATCGGATAGCTTGTGTACCAAGGACATATTCTATGCTTCTAATTTGTAATGTAATAATCAATTTCGAGCATGGCTAATTACATCTCTCTCATGTGTAATCTACTCTTCATGTCGAATCTGTTTGTCTCTGTCTCTATTTTTTAATCATAGCTTATTTGCCTAAGATTTGGTCTCAGAGCAAGAGAAGATAGAATACATAGAGAAAATTGCCACATGTAGGAAGATAAAACTTCATGTCGATACAAACCAAGCTGAGTCACATATTCAGCAGTGGGCATCAAGTGATTAACTCTCATAAAGAAGCTGAATATTATTTTGAAGAGTTTCCCTCTAGGAGGGTTGAAATTGAAGAAGAACAAGGCAGGATTCAGCTATCATAGCAGCGACAACATTGTGGACATCTTATATATAAAATAAAGTGCAGGAAAATCAAGCGTAATGTTGCAATTTCCTACCAATTTGCTCAACAAGTAGCATTGATTAAAATCAGATTTCCATTGTTATTTAAAGTAAATCAATAGTGTGTATATGTTGGCAAATACCTCTTGATGGTAGAATGCAAGGAGGTTTGTTTTCTACATGAAGATGCTTGACATGAGGATCAACCTCTGGTGGACATTGTGTTTAACACCTTTTTATATGTGTGTGAGTGGATGGTAGGTGTAGATGAAAGCATAAAACCTTGATTTGAAAGGCATGGCCAACCTTGATAGGCTTGGAAGTATGTTTGAATTTATGTTATATGTAAATACATAGCATCCTTTCGTTGTCTCTGTAAGAAATAATAGCACAACGGAAAAGACCAATAGACAAAGTTGAAATAGAATGCAAACAAATAGAGACCCAAAATGAGATATAGAGAACTCAAATTCTCAAATTGCCAAAAGCAATCCAGTTACAAAAATGGTGATGTCCACCCATGCACTCCAAATATGGAGCTTGGATGGCAATCTAGACAGACTCTAGATGAAGGCCTTACGAGTGCGCGATGGTGTGTAGAGCTACACATGATGCTTATATAGATTTTACAATGGAAGTTGGTATAGATAAACGTAGTCCAGGGAGAGAAAATAATCGACCCTATATATAATCTCACAATATCTCCACAACCAAAAGTCCTATTGTCTTTGCCCTACAAGCCAAGGGGATAGGCCCCCCAACCCCATAGAATAGGGCAAGCGTCCTCTGCACTCGCCCCATTAAGGTTTTATGGGGAAACCACAAGGCTCCACAAGGCCTTTACTTTCACCTTGAATGGAAACCCAATGGCCGGAAAGTTAATGACAAATCCTCTCCTCATAGTATTCTCTCTTCCTATGGCCTCTTCATCACCAACAAGTGGGTCAAACAAGTGGGTCAAACACCAAGAGGATGCATGCTACAAGCAAATGGACATGGTGGGAAGCGGCGGACTCTCCCATATCCCCCGGAGAAGGAGGTGGTGCAAGACCATTGGGTTACAAGCTATGTGGCTACAAAAGAACCTATGGAGCAAACAAAATGCATGCACATTTACATGAGCGTGGAGTCTAGACATGAAGTAAGAATTTGTTTCGCAATCACTTCGGAAAAAAAGCAAGAATCACTCAACAAACTTGCGATTAGTGATGCTCAAGTTCATGTTCATCGTGCTTCACAAGCTCCTATCGATCGGGCATCGTTTTTAAGGTCTTTTGTGACATCCTCTTCAATAGCATCATCTTCATCAGCTGTGGTTCAAGCTCCTACTCCTACTTCCACTCCTCATCCTACTCCTACTGCTTCCACACCATCCAGAATGCCCTATATACGTCAATCACGTACATAAAAACTCCATGAGAATTGGAATCCCATATTCAAGGAGAAGGTGGACGCTGTCGTGGCATGCTTTTTCTACAAAAAAGTTGAGAGCTAAATCATCATACAAGAAAGGCCTATGCCTCAAAGGGGGGGAGGAGGGGGAGAGGAGGGAGACAAAGAGAGTCCCACTTACCATATGATCATTCTAACATCATGTACCATATATCATCATGCATATGCATATATATGTATCTACTTATGTATGTACTATATATGTAATGTATGTATGTATATTCCTATTTTTATATGTTCACCCAAAAATATGTTTCTTTACTTAGTTATGTATATATGTATCTATATATACATGTATGTAAGTATGATGTAATTCACATAATCTATTACTCTATGTTTATTGAAAACATGTGTATTTACTTATGTATGTATCTAAAATATATATTTTTATGTTTGTAATATGTACCTAGTACCTATTATGTACATAATATGTATGCATGTATATATGTTTACATCTATGTGCTATGTATATATATGTAATAATGCGTTAGCAACCCATTGCCTATGGCATTGCCATCCCATTGCTAACCACTATGTTTCTACCATGACCACATAGTTTTCAATGCCGCTCCGTAAGAATTGAGTCTTCATTCTATTTCAATATTTGGTAGTTAAAAGTTTATTTTTCAAACTTCAAAGTTCACTTGACATTTCCTAACCCTTTAATTATAAATATGATTTGTTTACCTTTTTCCATAGATCACCATATTTCAAAGATATGGTAAAGCAGATTGGTGAATATGGATCACACTACGTCCATATTGGAGAAAGAGAAGAAGCTTGCACACCACTTTATTGGAGAAAGAGAAGAAGCTTGTCGAAGCCGCATGTGAGACCATTAAAAATCATGGGAAAGAAATGGAGCATCATTGCTTGTGGATGGATGGAGTGATGTTCAACTACTCACTATCCATGGAGTGGTGGCTTATTCTTGTGGTGAGATGTACTTTATCTCATCACATGATGCACCCACAACCGGAAAGTTAGCTCATATACTAGTGGTGTTTTGAGAGGCCTTCTATTGAGTGATGAATTCAAGAGGATGCAAAAGGCTTCTACTTCGACAAGAAGGCAATTTTGAAGATGTGATGATGCAGCATGGTGGGAGAACATTTCTCATATCATGGATATTGTTCATCCACTTATGCACTTAATGAAAATTGTGGATTCCATGGAGCCATGCATTGGTAAAGTGTATGAAGCTATGGATCGCACAATTAAAGCACTAAAACCATTGGTGAAAGACAATGATAGGTAAGAAGAAATTTCAGCTATTTGTGTTTGCAGATGGGATGCATGCTACTCTCGACTTCATGCAGGAGCATACATATTGGATCCAAAATACCAAGACAAAAAGCAATCTGAAGATCTAGAGGTGGCTGATGGATAGAGGACCATATTAGGGAAATTTGTTCCAGATAGTGCAGTTAGACGACTTATCAGATATCAACTATCCAAATATAGTCCAGGGAAAGATGCTTCATATGCATGTGCAGATGCCCAAGAGGATAGGTTATGTGTTGGTGCTTCCCTATGGTGGGAGGATTTTGGTTTTGATGGTCCAAAGCTTCAACAATTGGCCATTCAGATACTTAGTCAAGTTTGCACCACGAGTTGCCTTGACCAACTATGGAGTGTGTATGGACATGTAGCCTCTAAGAAGAGGAATAGGCTTGGTGTGCAGTGTGCTAGTGATCTTGTGTTTGTTAGTGCAAATTTGAGGATGCTTCGATGGATGCAATGCATGGAGGGAGAAATTTTCAGAGAACGGGAGGTAGAGCCACGATCTGACCAAGTGGCAAATGAAACACGTGAAGATGTAGCAACCACTGATTGTGTTGCAGAATACAAGCCTGTCACTGTGACTTGCCACTTGGATTCTCCTGAGTCATTATATTTATGTTGTAGTCTTTTACATTTGCCATTTATGTCCCCATCATATGTAGTCTTTTTGTCGATCAATCGTATGATGTAAGATCTTTTTATTCTCATGATGTAACATCTTTTTTATATGATGATGATCATGTAGAATCTTCTTTTTGACATGATGAAATACATATGACTTATCACTTGTAAGTTGCTACTGTTGGAGTAACTCTAAATGGTCAATTGTCAACAACTCAACGTGCTTCCTATATGTTCATTGTTTATACTTAAAAAACACCTTTTATCTATGGTTTTCTTCCGATTGATCATCTCATATATTGAAGAATTATTTATACATGATTTTCATATGATTATTTTGAAAAAAATCAACATTTTTTTAGTGCCACCCTGGGGACGTGTCCCCGAGACACCCTAGGCTCCCTCCCTATCTTAAGGATACCACCACTCCCAAGACCCATCCCTATCCCCTGGTGACTTTGGTTTATGCAAGCAAAAATGCATTACGCCTAAGTCTCTCCTTTCAAATTTTGAACTCAAAGCATCTTTTGCTTGTTGAAGAAGAGCATCATCGTTTCCTCTAATCACAAGATCATCTACCTTTTGCTTGTTGAAGAAGAGCATCATCATTTCCTCTAATCGCAAGATCATCTACATAGAGTACAATCACAATTGTCTTCCCTCCTCCCTTTAGAGCATACTAGTTAGCATTATAAGCACATCTTTTGAAGCCTAGATCCAAGAGATACTTATCAGTCCATTGGTGCCATGCTCTAGGGGCTTCTTTTAACCCCTATAATGCCTTTTTGAGCTTACATACCTTGTGCTCTAAACGGGGAGCTTCAAGCCCTTGAGGCTCAAACACATATACCTCCTCCTTGAGATCTCCATTCAAGAATGCTGACTTGATATCCATGTGATAGACTAGCCATCATTTATGTGCGGCCATAGTTAGTACTACCCAAATAGTATTCATCCTTGCAAATGCGGCAAACCATTCACAAAAGAAATCTCTTCAACTTGTGAGTAGCCCTATGCAAGTCTTGCTTTATACATCTCCAAAGTACAATGATCCTTGTACTTTAACTTCCAGACCCACTTGATACCGATGACTTTGAGTTTAGGGGGTGAACCCACTAGCTCCTAAGTTCCATTCTTCATGATATTGGTGTATTTTGTTTGCATCGCAGCCCTCCAATTACTTGCATGTCTTTCCTCCTCTATTCTCTGTGATCACCTTGATCCATCTCCACCCTATTCTAGAGACTAGGGGATAGGGTTTGCAAAATCATAGAGTTTCCTCACCCAATGTGGCAATGGTTTCTCTGCTTGGGTGACGAGAAGTTGGTGACTTTAAGATTCATCAATTGAAAATGATGCTTCCTTGCCTTGTGTAGAAGGGATAGCTCTTGGGCCATGTTCATAGTGGATTTCCCCTTCACTTGATGATAAAGTGAAAGATCTCTTTCCCTCCTCCACTACATGTGGCTCTTGCTCCTTAAACACAACATTGCGATTCTCTGTGATCTTCTTAACCTCAAGGTCGTAAAGTTAATAAGCCTTCTTATTAGATAATTTGATGAGCCTCATGACATCTTGCATTATTTTCTACCTTTACTCTAATGGGTTATTTTAGAGGATATAAGGAACTCTGAAGGTATTTTTTGTTCGTCATGTGACAAGAGGAAACAAAGAGACATGCACACTCACATATAGAGAACTCAAATTCTTAAATTGCAAAGAGCAATGCAACTACAAAGATGGTGTTATCCACCCATGTGCTCCTAATATGAAGCTTAGATGGTAATTTAGACACTCTAGACATGCACACTCACATATAGAGAACTCAAATTCCTAAATTGCAAAGAGCAATGCAACTACAAAGATGGTGTTATCCACCCATGTGCTCCTAATATGAAGCTTAGATGGTAATTTAGACAATCTAGATGAAGGGCTTACTAGTGAGCAACGGTGTGTAGATGTACATATGCGCCATGCTTATATAGCTTTTACAATGGGATAAACAAAGTTGGGAGAGAAAATAGTTGGCAAAATATACAATTTGATAATATCTCCACGATCAGAAGTCCTACCATCTTAGCCTTGCCTCCCCCCATTAAGGTTCTATGGGGAAACTGCATTATGCCACAAATGTTGGAAATTAGGTAGGCCCATAACTAAATTCCACATGTCCCATAGGTCCAAGATCTACAACATAGATTCCGGTATCTTCCAAAATTGACAAACATGAATATACCACATTTAATCATACAAATGATGAGACAAAGATAGAGAGAGATTAGACAACATGTTCAAAGTGCTACGTAAGCCACTCCTTACTCACACCATCATATATACAAATGTCAGTTTACAATGTGGGAGTCAAAATCTCAACCACTCTAAGTGAACAGAAATAGATGGAAGAGTGTATGTACAAAATTTACAAGAATATTCAGATGCAAGGACAGAAATCTGAATAAGTATGAGACGTATGACCTGATAGGTTGTAGAAGAGTGAATATGAGTGATAGAAAGAGGAAAGATCAGTTTGAAACTGATATTCAGCAAACCCTAATCTGAATTTAAGCTATGGAAGACCTTAAATCAGATGTGTGTGTGATAGATCACATACTTACAGAATTAGCGTAGAATGCTAACATGTTGCTGACAGAAATCCCCGTACTCATGTGGAAACACCTTCTCTAACACCTCATCTGATGCATGTAGCATGCATCTACTGATTCTCCTTTATGTATGCCAAATAGGACTTCTACCTGTGTGCATAAAGAGAAACTGTACCTAAATAGTTAACATAAGATGCAATCTTATGTTAAGCTCCATCCAATATCTTTGAAGTACTCCATAATCTTCATGTAGAAGATAATCTTCAAATACATCGTGTAGATGGCTGATCCAAACCACCAAGCTGCTAATAGGTAAGTCTTCTCCATAAGCAAGAGTGTGAGCACACTCTTCTCCAAGAAGAACTTCATGGCTTCTCCTCAACATAGCTCCATAGCTGCTCCTAAAGTGCACCATGGCTGTCCCGTGAGTGCTAGAGCACCACCACCTCCCGTAGAGGCCTAAGCTAGCGTTAGATTGTGTTGGGATATCTCTCAAAGTGACCTCAAGCCATACTTATATAGCCTTCAAGATTCTAGCGACCAATTTTCAATAAAGCAGCTTTTTTTAACATAAAAATTGCTAATCGTTGAGTTTTAAAAACTCATCACTTATTTTAAAGTTGCTTTTGCTTTATTCACTTTTAATCGCTAAAAGTGCTTCTTGACCTGCTTTTCTTACTATCTGACCACCTAATGAATGATCTGACAACATTTTTATGATCTCCTGAGAGCTATCAAATGAGGTAAAAACCCTAAATCAACAGAAAATTAGGGTTAGGGTTTTCTCCCAAATCTGATCTCTGATGACTGAATGTAGTATACCATTAGAAAGCTCTCTTCAAGCTCTACAAGATAGGTTCATAAAAATTTTACCCAATTTTTGTGCCAAAAATGACTAAGTACCAAAATTAGGGTTTCTTCCCTAATAGGATTTTGGACTGATGTGACATTGATTTCCAACAATCTGCCCCTACAATGTCATATTGGTACAAACTGAACTGGATATGCAACTTCATTCATCTGCAAACTGACATAAGCTTCAATCTTGTCCTACAAGATTGATCTTCAACCTTTATCTTCAAAAGTCTTCTTCAAAACTAAATTTGAACTTCTTCAAACTTCAAAAAACTGAATTTGCTGAATATGAACCATAATACGTGGGAAAATATGCAAACTAGATATCCAATAGTGTTAGCATACATCAAACAATCATTGCTTGACAACATATGTAACATATGTAGCATGAACTGACTCTGAATCTGCTATCTCTTGAAATATGTTTTCTCAAACATGTACACTAGGATCCACATATTTGCATTTACCTTACGATAGGTTTCTCAACGTACTTCTGTTGTGTCATGTAAATACACTAAACAAAATCAGAAACTGAATCCATCCTGGGATTTGTGACTCACAATTCACAACTTAGTGTACTATGAACACTATCAGGTTCATCTCTGACTCTACTCAACTCAATTCATGAGTCTAACCAAAATTTCATATCTTTGATGTCATCTTGTCTTCATCCTTATTCTATCTGTAAGTCTTTCATACCTCTTTCTTTCAGAGTCTGGTATAATCAAGTATATGCACACCTCATTAGTAACATACCTCTCTAAAATATCAAGCTTCTATGTAATAGAACTCTAGAACTTTTTCCCAAACAGGAACACCTCAGAGCAACTTTCTCCAGACATTCTCCTTCTTCCTTCTTCAAAAGCTGGAAGGAACATAAAGAGAAACTGACAAAAGAAATATAGGAATACTTGTAGGTACAACTCTGCATTCTTTCACATATGGCTGAAAATAAGTCTTCATGTTTCATCACTCCCCTGGATGATTTAACACTAGTATTCAAAATTCTTCAAAGTATATCAAATTTTATGAAATCTGTAACGTCTTTCTTCTTTCAATAAATCTAATCTTCAGTGATTTAGTATTGCTTTCATATCATCAATACCTATGTCTGATACAAAATATATGAACCCTTTTTATTAGCACTGTACACATTCCAATAGCTTTCACTGTCATTCCTCAGCTTTCCAAATTATAGAATAAGGTAAACTGATCCTAACATAACAAAAAAACTTTGTTGAAAGCACTTTGGGATTCATAATCTTCTGCAACATAACAAGTATCTTCTTCTATTTCTCTGTAACACTAATCTGATAGAATCTAAATCTTTGACTTACTTCTTCCAATGTTAAAAATTTTATAAACAAAGGATAGACATCTGGCTAAAAAATACTTAAGATCATTCAAGATCTATCAAGAACTATCAAGATCTTACAAGATCATACAAGATCTCTCAAACAAAATACCTGTGTAGAATCTGCTCTCATCAAACCTTCATGAATAAGTGTTTGATTTGCTACGTGAATCACTCTAAGTGTCCATGCTTCTTACTTAAAGTTGTAAAACTTTTCTTCAACTAAATCCTTCCCAAGAATCTGTAACATCTACTGAAACACAAGTGGACAAACTCTCACTTTGAGAACTCCAAAAGCTGCAAGTTGATACTTCATATCTTCATATTCTTCCCGGGTGAAATGTGATAGTAGCTGCTTGACTTTCTTTTGGCTAACTCCACTTCTCAATCAAGTAATAGGATCTTATGGAACACCTTTTAGAATACAAGCATGTATCCAAAAGTCAAGAGAATCATAGAAAGTAGATTCTCCAACTGACTCGTACATAAAAAAATCTGAATTTTCTGAAAATATTGAATTTTTTGAATTTTCTCAAAATACTGAAATTTCTGAATTTTCTGAAAATACTGAATTTTCTGAGTATACTGCATATACTGAATATGAGGTAACTTTTCCAAAACAAAAAACCTCACTCCAAGTCTCCAACATCTACAAATACTCTTTTACCTCACGAGTAAGGTAAAGAAGAAAAATACTTCTCTGCAACTTGTCATATACCAAGTAGCTCTGAATTGACACTCCAAGAATTCTTTGAGGGAACATATAAGCTGCTTGCTCAAAAGCTTCAACTAAAATGTAACTCATACACATATGAGTCAAAACATATAAGCTATCTTAGATATCTGCTCCTTTTCTTTCTCTCAATGCAATTCTTTGTCAAAACCTACTAAAACGTGACCAAGTATAATGCAAAACAAGAAACTGCTTCATCTTTAAACTATCTTCTTTACAAGATGTTCTCGTAGACTTGTCTTTGGATGTAGAGGATAAAAGTAGGAAAAGTATATGGAAAATATAAGAGAAAAAAAAAGTCTTACTTTCCCTTTGGAATTGTTGGACTTTCTTCTTCTGCATCTTTCTTCCACCTGATGATGTTAACATCTTCAAAATTCTCTTCTATACCTTTTGTTCTCTTCATCTTGAAGTAGCAACAAGGTGGTACGGAACGTTTGGTACGGCACGTACGGTACGCGTACGGAACGTGGTTCCGTACCAAACGCCGGCATATGGAACGTTTAGGAACGTTACCTTAATAATAATAATAATAATAATATACATACATACATACATACATACATACATACATACATACATACATATATATAAATATATATATATATATATGTATATATAAATATATATATATATATATATATATATATATATATATATATATATATAAATATACATATATATGTATATATACATATATATGTATATATATATATATATATATATATATATATATATATATATATATATATATATATATATATATATATATATATATATATATATATATATATATATATATATTATACACACACATATATATATATGTAATATATATATATATATATATATATGTATGTGTATTATATATATATATATATATATATATATATATATATATATATATATATATATATATATATATATATATATATATATATATATATATATATATATATATATATATATATGTATATGTGTGTGTGTGTTCTCATTTTCTCCCTCTCTCTCTCTTTCAATCTCCTTGGTTAAGAAGTCGTTGAGCTATGGACTTACCTAGCTATGCATATAATTCATGCATTTTTTTCACCTGAAGTATATATTTTAGATCAATTTTTTTTTCTGGATAATTTTTTTTTGAACGCGTTCCAAACGCTTTTTGGAACGTACGTTCCGTACGGAACGTTCCGTACGTTTCATACGCGTTTGGAACTCGTTCCGATCCAACCATGAGTAGCAAGCACTCTTTAACTTCTTCAAATGAATTTTTCTCTTCCTCTAGTGCTAAGAGTAAGAGACAAAACAAACATGGTATATAAATGGAAGTGAACATAGAAGATAAAGCATGCTTTTACCATCTCAGCTCCATCTCCTCATACGTTGAATACTGAATTACCTCTCTAGGTACAAACTCTGATCAACAAAGCTTCCAACCCTGTATTGGCTGAAAAACAAAACTGCTAATCTCCAAATTTGTCTTCTTAGATGAGCTTTCTTGCCATGAAAGAGATCTTCTATCAAAACTGTCAAGAATAATCTCTAGATATCTGTTTTGATGTAGCTAATGCTTTTAACTTTCAAAGTAATGAAAGTGTTTAAAAGCACTTCTTGAATCCTTCAAATCTCTTCATAACTGTTCTTCTAAGATATGACCTGCGAATGACAATATGATAGTAGAAACTAATATCTGTGATTTGATGTTGATCTGGTTCCTTCATCTTCTCAAAACCATTGTTTTTCCTTGAATTTGAAGTAGCCTTCTCTTCACCAAGTCTCGGTCTTCAAACAATACTTCTGTAAAGTAACTTTATACTTCCAAAAGTATTTGGCTCCTAATAGATCATCAACTTCATACTCCACACTCATAAATTAACATGTGACTAAATTGTCTGATTCTCAAATCTCTACTCATCTAGATTAAGTGTGTATGTCATATGTCAAATGTTAGAAGATGCTCTGAAACCATATCTTGTAAACCTAGAAGCTCTGATGCCAAATGTTGCAAATTAGGTAGGCCCATAACTAAATTCCACATGTCCCATAGGTCCAAGATCTACAACACAGATTCCAGTATCTTCCAAAATTGACAAACATGAATATACCACATTTAATCATACAAATTATGAGACAAAGATAGAGAGATTAGACAACATGTTCAAAGTGCTACATAAGCCACTCCTTACTCACACCATCATATATACAAAGTCAATTTACAATGTGGGAGTCAAAATCTCAACCATCCTATGTGAACAGAAATAGATGGAAGAGTGTATGTACAGAATTTACAAGAATATTCAGATGTAGGGACAGAAATCTGAATATGTATGAGATGTATGACCTGATAGGTTTTAGAAGAGTGAATATGAGTGACAAAAAGAGGAAAGATCAATTTGAAACTGATATTCAGCAAACCCTAATCTGAATTTAGGCTATGGAAGACCCTAAAAATCAAATGTGTGTGTGATAGATCACATGCTTATAGAATTCGCATAGAATGCTAACATGTTGCTGATAGAAATCCTCATACTCATGTGGAAACACCTTCTCTAACACCTCATCTTATGCATGTAGCATGCATCTACTGATTCTCCTTTATGTATGCTGAATAGCACTTCTCTAGATATGGATGCCACTCCCTCCATAAGCTCCAAGTAGTACCTGTGTGCATAAAGAGAATATGTACCTCAACAGTTAACGTAAGATGCAATCTTATGTTAAGCTCCATCCAATGTCTTTGAAGTACTCCATAATCTTCATGTAGAAGATAACCTTCAAATACATCATGTAGATGGCTGATCCAAACCACGAAGTTGTTGATAGGTAAGTCTTCTCCATAAGCAAGAGTGTGAGCACACTCTTCTCCAAGAAGAACTTCATGGCTTCTCCTCAACATAGCTCCATAGCTGCTCTTAAAGTGCACCATGGCTGCCCCATGGGTGCTAGAGCACCACCACCTCCCGTAGAGGCCTAAGTTAGCATTTCAATAAAGCAACTTTTTTTAATGTAAAAATTGCTAATTGTTGATTTTTAAAAACTCAACGTTTATTTTAAAGTTGCTTTTGCTTTATTCACTTTTAATCGTTAAAAGTGCTTCTTGACCTTCTTTTTTTACTATCTGACCACCTGATGAGTGATCTGACAACATTTTTATGATCTCCAAGCTGAGAGCTATCAAATGAGGTAATTTCTCCCAAATCTGATCTCTGATGACTGAATGTCATATATCATTAGAAAGCTCTCTTCAAGCTCTACAAGATAGGCTCATAAAAATTTTACTCAATTTTTGTGCCAAAAATGACTAAGTACCAAAATTAGGGTTTCTGCCCTAATAGGATTTTGGACTGATGTGACATTGATTTCCAACAACAAAGCCTTTATTTTCGCCTTGAATGGAAACCCAAAGGCACAAAAGTTTGTGCCCTACCTAACCTCATGGCTAGGGCTCACAAAGACCATCTATTACCATCAATATCTAGCGTGGAAGTTAAGTTCCACAAATGTTTGGGCTCTCAAAATGGTTTCTCCTCATAATGGGGATCTTACAACTTAGAGCACCATGGATCATTTTTGGTCACTTGAGGGTGAAGTATTGAGTACATGTAAGAGTCTCTATCCTTCCAAGTAGTACTTGGATGAGAAGAGTATGGGATGTGGGAGTAATCTTTGTGATCTCTTTGTTAGAGAGTGCTCTTCATGTCGAAGGACCTTGTATGTGCTTATGGACATTTTGCATGATCTATAAGAATCATACAGACACCAAAATCTTCTACAACAAATATACCTACTTGACACATGCCCCGAGTGTCTGGTTAGGAGGGGAATTGTTAGCAAATAAGCACAAATAGGCAACCTT
Organism: Ceratopteris richardii; assembly: GCA_020310875.1. Taxonomy (NCBI): domain Eukaryota; kingdom Viridiplantae; phylum Streptophyta; class Polypodiopsida; order Polypodiales; family Pteridaceae; genus Ceratopteris; species Ceratopteris richardii. Next base: position 177,865 of record MU260275.1, read on the forward strand.
TTACAAGGGGAAGCCAAATCTTCAAGTCTAAATCAAACATACGAATCAAGACAAACTCAAAAATGGTCAAAAATGGAAACCATTTTTGGTAAGCGGTTAAAATTCTTATCAAAAAATTATTGTTACATATACTCAAAGAGAGCTATCCAATCATATATAACACTTGTGTATGTGAATCAATTTTCAAGGTCAAACATTAAACCCTATTTTCAGTCAAAAGTGAAATGCAATGCCAAAAGCATTTTTACATATGGATGGACCAGATTTAAAGTCATAAAAGCACTGAATTCAATCATCAACATTATGACTCTTATTTTTAGGTGCTTTTGGACTTGCCACATCATCACATCAAAGCATAGTAAGCAGCCACAAAAAAATAAAGCGTTAAAAAGCTGTATTTTCACAATTTTTATTGTCCAACCATCGAAGGCTATATAAAGACGTGCGGAGTGCGTAAAACATCACTTCATGGATAGCTCCCCTTCTACATCAGCTTGAGAGTGGTGGTTTCCTTCTAATTGGAGGTGGAGAAGGATTTCCTTCATCAACATCAAGGCGTGCAGCTATTGACCTCTCTCTTGTAAGTGCTATTTACTGTACATGCTTCGGGAAGATTGTTATTTTGGAGATCCTACTTCAGCTTTTGGAGATTCAAGAAGTTAATGGACAGCTCGTAATCAGCAACTTGTCTGCCAAGGGCATATTCTATGCTTCTATGTTGTAATGTAATTATTAATTTGGAGCATAGCTCCTTACATCTCTTTAATTTGCAATCTATTCTTCATGTTGCCTCTATTTTTTCTGTGTGTCTATAGTAATAATAGCTTATTTGACTGCAATTTGGTATCAGTGCGGGAAAGGATAGAGTATATAGAGAATATTGTCATGTGTACGAAGATAAAATCTTCATGGCGATACGAATCAAGCTGATGCACATATTCAGCAGTGGGCATCAAGTGATGAACCCTTATGAAGATGCTAAATAATACTTTTAAAAAATTTCACTCTAGGAGGAATGATATTGAAGAAGAACAAGGCAACATTCAGCTATCACAGCAGCAACGATATTGTGGGCATTAACTTCACCTACAGTTGTTACTAATGGGACTTCAACTTCTCGCTTCTAACGGGATTCTAACGTTCACCGGTCCGTTAAAAATGTTTCTAACCTTTACTAACACGAAATTTTTCTTTTCAACATAAATTCAAGGAAAAAGCATATATACTCATAAAAACATATTAGAAATATATGATTGATTTCTTCTTATATCTAACTAATTTATATCTGATTTACCTTTTAAATTTGAGTGAAACGTGTACAATGTACATTGTCCATTGATTGTTACGACTTATGATCTTAATGTTTATGTAGTGTATTTGTTATCAATTGTACATTGCCAACATGTGTACACAATACAATGTCACGTGTGTATCATGTATGTGTGGGTCGTGGCTATGTATGACCATTTGTGTACATCATACATGTATGATGTGGGAGTCTAATACAGTCATCCATACGACCTACAAGTATCATATATGTAGAGACTCATAAGCTATCGCCTATAACAAGGACCTCATATCTATAAAGATCTTGAGGAAGGAGCGATGTGGTGCTAGTAGTAGACTTGAGGCTTCTTAAGTGACAGACTACTATGTGCACCTTCGAAATAACCAGAGGATTCAACTCTCAAGCACTTGTGATCGTGACTGATAAAAGACCACAAAATGCATTGAAATTCAGGCCCTAGGAAAAAATAAAGCAACCCATTAATGACGCATTACACACACCTCCAATATGGGAGTTAGCCAAAGGTTACCCATGGGGGATCCGATATGTTGGATATGACTATGACTTTAGCCAACCACAGAGTATGTTCATACAGTTGGGATGGGAAAGAAAGAAAACGGGGGAAAAGAAGAAAAAGAGGGGGGGGGGGGGGGGGGGGGGGGGGGTGTGTGTGTGTTATACATCCCCTAAGAGCATCTAGATGGGTGCATGTGGTTAAATGTCCGATCAAGTATGAACTAGTTGCAAGAGCTTCATCACCCGTACTAGTGGAGAGCTCGTGGCATGACACCTCTCCCTTGGAAGTGGCTGCCCATTGGGCTACAGGCTCCCAAGCTCCAAGGTGAGCCCGTATTGGCTCTATGGCTGGGAGGTAAGCGAAATGTCCACCCTTCTATTGCTTGTGATATGGTTTGTGTCTTGACTTGTCAAGCAAGGAGGATCTTGGAGGATCTGGCAACTTTCTGCTATGAGTGCTGATATATTTCGTAGTGATGTGCATGAACACACTAGGACCGTTGGGGCACTTCTTTCCCTCTTTAGGAGTCCCCCCCCCCCCCCCCCGGCTTGTATATACACCTACAACCCTAACAGGTCACAATCTCAGAATTGCATGAAAATTGGTGAGCATACTCAGGTTGATTAGGAGTTCAAAAAAAATTTGCTATTTGGTGTCGAAATCTCAATCTAAGCTCGTTTCGGTCTCCAAACCCACTATCACAGTGCCTGTGCAAGCAATTTCATCTTTTTGTGCCAAAGATATATATAGGCTTCGATTCTCCAATATAAGCATCTTGAAGTCTACTACAGGTTTAGCAAAACTCGACAAGATAGCTCTACTCAACTTTTTGAGATACAACCATTTTTCTGCATCAGGGTATTTTAGTCGATGGCCATGGCTGAAAGCAGCGTTGTATTCCGTATGTTGGTTGTTGAGGATAAATTAGATGGTAGCAATTACCCATTATGGGCTTATATGATGTGTCATGTAATGGTTGCAAAAGGACTGTGGAATATTGTGGAGGGTGTTGAAAAATGTCCTATTACACCTACAAATATAGTTAATGAAGGTGATGCAGATGGCATTGAAGTTGAAGATATTCTTCAAGTTTCTGTTTGTCTCCACCTACTGCAGAGCAACTTTGTTGGGATGGAAGAAATGCTCACGCACATGCATTGATAGCCTTATTTGTCAAACGTGCCATTATTCCTCACATTCACTCCTGCAGAACAACAAAGGATGCTTGGGATACACTTACCACTTTATACCAGGCAAGGAATGAGACTTGCCTTGTTTATCTCCGAAAACAGTTGAAGAGTGAGCAAACGAATGAAGGAGATTCCATCGACAGTTTTTTGACAAAGATCAAAGATTTGAAGGAGTTAATTTCTGCTAATGAAGTCTTGCCTGACAGTTCACTTGCACAAACCTTTCTGAATGGTCTTCCAGATTCATATCAGAGTTTTGCTTCTACTCTTCAATTGATGATGAAATGCAATCCAAATGCCTTAACATTTAAGAAATTAGTCTCTGTTCTATTGCAGGAAGATCAATCCAGGTAAAACAGGTCCATTATGTGTGTTGCAAATCAAACTTTCTTTGCTAGTCAAAAGGGCAAAGGTAAATGGAGCTCAATCTACTAGTAAACAAAATTCTGCTAATTTTGCTCAGTCAAAGAAGGATGACACAGAGGAGAAGAAAACAAAAAAGCAGAAATTGTTTTGCAAATACTACAAAAGAAATGATCATGTCATAAAGAGTTGTCCAAAACGAGCTGCAAAAGAAGCAAAGAAAAAAGAGGTTGGAATGGTTGTTGCATATGCCTCTACACCCAAATCAGAGTCTTCAAATCTTCTGCATAATGAAGAATGGGCGCTCACTATTATTTGCAGTTATGACCCATCTTCTCATGAAGAGTGTAAGTCTACACTAGAGTGAGATGTCTCGTACTTTGACACTAGGGCAACCAAACATATTAACTCGTAGATCGATTGCTTCATTTCACTTGAGCCTTCCCCTACAGGGAATACTCTCACAGGGGCCAACAACTCCTCTTATCATCTTATGGGAGTTGGTAAGATCATTCTAACTACTACTCATGGTAGTTCTTTTACATTGTCGGATGCTTTATTTGTTCCAAGGATCAAGAAAAATATATTATCAGTTTCAACATAAGCCAAGATCAACTTGGTTGTGAAATTAGTAGACGATAGATGTACAGTTCATGATCTATCAAATGGTGATGTCATTATGCTTGTAGAAATATGAAATGGTGTCCTCTCAGTCAAAACTTGAGGCACCTAGTAAACATGTTTATGAACGCTGTATTTTGGGTAAAATGCAATGTTCTTCATTCCCAAAAGATGGTTCAATTCGAGCTACACAAAAATTACAGCTTGTTCACAGTAATGTATCTGGTCATATGCAGACACCCTCCTTTGGAAACTATCATTACTTCATGACTTTCATTGATGATTTTTCTAGGCATGCATGGGTATATCCATTGAAAGCAAAGTCCAAAGTGTTAATGTGTTTTTGCATTTCTTGTTGAACGTGGGATAAAACATTGATGTGCAGTGCCGCATACACCTAAACAGAATGGAGCTGCTCAATGAAAGAATAGGTCACTCGTGGAGATGGCGAGGTGTATGGTCAAGGGTCAGACATTACCACAGTTTCTCGCTTGAGGTTGTTATGTGTGAAGCATATGTACTTGACAATTGTCCCACTAATGCATTGCAATCTATCACTCCATATGAGGCTTGGCATGGTCACAAGCCATCTGTTGCTAATCTGCGTGTCTTTGGTTGTCTCGCATATGCATTAGTACCTAAACGACAACACACGAAATCGGATGATAAAGCAGTGAAATGTATTTTGTTGGCTACAATTTTGAAAGCAAAGGCTATCGTCTGTATCATCCGATTTTGGTTAGCCATGATGTTGTTTTGTTGGAAGATGCTATTCAGCCATTACTTTTATGTACTAAGGAGACATCAATTAGCTCCAAAGATATGTATGATAGTTTGCTTCCTCGTTTTACAGGTGGACAGTCTAGTGCTCGTCCGAATGAGGAAATTTCTCAGCCTTTACAGGTTTCATGTGATGATGCAAATCATTCCATTATTTATGCAAATTTACATGATGCACTTGTTGATGAGAGAGCTGATATTGATGCAAAAACTATGCCAAAATGGTTGGTACAAACTTTGCAAGATAGCAAATTAGATGCTCCTCTATCATATCATACTCGTTCTCTCTCTCATAGTGCTTCTTTTGCATCAGATTGCTATGCTATGGTTGCCTCTAGTCTTTGTGATTAGAATGAGCCTGTTTCGTTTGATGAAACAACAAAATTTTGAAAATTGGATGGCTGCTATGCAATCATAATATGATGCTATCATAAAAAATTGTACCTGGTCTTTATGTGACTTGCCTCTTGGCAAGAAGGCCATTGGCACTAAGTGGGTATACAAGCTGAAGCATAAGCCTGATGGAACAGTTGACAAGCATAAGGATTGGCTTGTTGCAAAAGGTTATGCTCAAAAAAGAGGCATTGATTTTGATGAGACCTTTACTCTTACATGCTGAATGACTACTGTTCGTAGCATCTGTGCACTTGCAGCTCGTCATGGTTGGAACATACATTAGATGGACTTTGAAAATGCATTTCTAAATGGTGACTTGCATGAAGAAGTGTATGTTTTTCAGTCCCGTGGTTTTGTGTAGAAAGGGCATGAAAACACAATGTGAAGGTTGAAAAAGGCATTATCTGGTTTGAAGCAAGCACAACGTGCTTGGTATGAAAAGATACATGCTTACCTAAATGCACATGGTTTTGAGAACAATCCAACTGAGAGCACCGTATATGTTAAGCATGCAAATGATGTGCTTCTTATCATTGTTATCTATGTCAATGACATGCTCCTCACTGGTCCTCATGAGAAGTATATTGCTGATTTCAAGGCTGATTCGCATGCCTCATTTGAGATGTCAGATTTGGGGCATTTGCATCATTATTTAGGCATTCAATTTATGCAAGTTGATGGTAGAATAGCTTTGTGTCAAACAAAATATATTGATACATTATTGCAGTGTTTTTGCCTTGAAGACTGCAACCCTATTGCCACTCCTATGGAAACAGGTTTACGATTGAGTCTTCATGATGCAAGAGATGCATTTGATGTTGTTCTCTATCAACGGGCTGTTGGATGCTTGATTTACTTATGCATTGCTCGGCCAAATATTCAGTTTGCTCTCTCACTTATGCATTGCCCGGTGTCAAGCATTGGCAGGTGGTTAAGCACATCTTTCGCTGACCAGGTTAGTTGCTATGACACTCGTGTGTCCACTAGTGGGTTTTTCCTTCATGCTTGGTAGCTCATGCATATCTTGGTTGAGCAAGAATCAACCTACTGTTGCCACTTCTAGTTATGAGGCTTAGTATAGGGAAGCTTTCACGGCGACTGTTGAGTGTGTCTCGCTCATATGCCTTATGGCTGATTTCGGCGTTGGTCATTTTTTTGCCACCACCGTCTTCAGTGACCGTCAGAGCGCATTGACAGTTGCGAGAAACCCTGTGTTCCATGCTTGCACTAAGCATTGAGGTGCACTATCATTATGTCGCGGAGAGATTCTCTACTTCAGAGATCAGTTTGGCATATGTGCCCACAGAGGAGAACATTGCAGACCTTTTCATAAAGGCTCTGCCTAGGGAGAAGTTAGAAGCTTTTCGCAAAGCTTTGGGTTTACTTCCTTTTGTGGATTGATGCCTCATAGCTTGGCACTTCCTTATAAATGAGTGCCAGCTCCTTGTTCACCGCATCACTTCCAGGGGGAATTTGTTGATATATTTTGGTAATGATGTGTGTGAACACACTAGGACCGTCGGGGCACTTTTTTCCCCCTTTAAGAGGTTTTTCCCCTCCCCCCTTGTATATACGCCTATAATCCTGATGGGTCACTAATCTTTGTACATTCTCTTGGTAATACATTCAGTATTGTGTGTTGTGCTCCAAGCTTCTTCTTCTTCCTTGTGTTCTTCACGTGCTTCCGCAGACCTCCAGCTCAAACAATAAGAAGACAAAACAACATGCACAAAACCATCAGAGTTCATGAAGCAGAGATGGATTGCACCTAGATAGTCAAGGAGACCTATGAAAAGGGACATGCCTCTCAAGCATAGTTGTTCAAGTACGATATGTGCAAAAGGTATGGTACGTAATAGTACCATTCTAGGTAGGTATTAATCTTGAGGTACGAATCCATACAATATTAGTATGGATTTTTTCTTCCCATTTTTTCATGTTTATGGGAGTGTACACATATCAAAAGTATTTTTTGCCATGAATATGCATAATGTTGTATCTATGCATGAAGATAATTGTTCTCTAACTAGTACAATTGCAAAACCAGTGTATTTCCTTAATAAATTCAAGTCAAAATGGAAAATAAAACACATGTAGTTTTTGGTACGAATTGGTACGAATACGTACTAGTACGTATGAATGTATTCGTGCAAGTACGAATAACAACTATGCTCTCAAGGTCTCTAGCTTTCGCGGATGGGATTGCCACTTAATGGCTCATGGTTGATAGTGGACAAGGGTCAACCTAATGCTCCTACGAATATATATCAGCCATTTCCATGATGACATGCTTACTACAGAAGAGGGCGAGATCGCCATCTACCTCATGCCTCATGGTGTGACCAAGATTCATAGGAGTGATTCGTATCTCATGGATAGGAGGGGAATTCTTTGGGGATCTTTTTTGAGATCTAAGGCATTTAGATAGACCTACACTTCACCTTTATAGATGAGACCCAATCTAGGTCGAGAGTGTGGATCTTTCGAGACATGCAATTTTCATACCCTTGCGTAGCAAATTTGATTTCGCTCTCGTAGGTTACTATATGTGATCGGGATATGAGTGGAGGGATTGGTGGATGATTACTAAGGTGGTATGATTACATGCCTATGCATCCATAGGCACTAGGTTCGAGAGGATTGTGGAAGGAAGGATTATATGTTGTATTTGTCGTGAGACCCCTTGGAGTGCCACCTCTACACATCTTCTCTTGTATATCGCTTTGCATGAGAGAGACGATATTGGGTGCCTCGATATCACCGACAAAGATTGTCATGTGAGAGAGCATCTTCTTTCTCCATGACCACTTGCGCGATCTATTATGTGATGGAGAACTCATTCCTTGGGTTGAGCCACCAATGACATTTACCTCATGACAAGGACTATGGTCTTCCGGAGTCACGTAGTGGTATTTGTCACGAGGATAAGGAATTCATTTCCTCAATAAATCGCTTGGGAGAGATGCATCCACTTGGTATGATTGGATGCATTGCATCATTCGCACATTACTTTGGCTTGATTGACATAGCATTTATGGATTTTACTAAATCCTTTTTCTGTATTCTTTTCACTTATCTAGACCACGATTGGCCCTTGTTCTTAACATAGTGTGGATGAATTCTACCAAAAGGACTAGTGAGTGACCATTAGTAGGTGAACTCATGATAGTTATCGGATACACATCATCTGTAGATTATTCTCCTTGTTAGGACATCCTTAAGCATGGAGGACTAGGAGGAGCAAAGTGGTGCTATGGGATGACTTGATCATTCACGTGGTGATGTGTACCTTTAGGGTGAGCCATGTTAATGGCATGACCATTCGAGACTCCAATCAGCTATTGGTGCCTTCATTCTCTTGATGAAGGATACTTCGATAGCAAATATGGTTCTAGTCTACATGCGGACATAGGAGTTCATCAGTGCTTTTTGACACTAGAGTGGCATGTGACCTATTTTCTATAATGAGCCCTAAGCTTTTCGTTGGATAGATCATAGATGCATTGGGCCACGCAAATATGTGCACTGGACCTAGATGATTCTAGCTATTCCACAAGTATGCAAATTGGTTGACAGATATTCCTATGTCGGTCTCAACTCATTCACAGATATGCCAAGGTGGACTTATAAGATACCTTAGAGATGGTGTTACCTTGAGACGTTCTCTTTGGTTCCATAAAGATCTCGACTATGTTAGTCTTTCTCTCATAGAGGACCTCTATTTGATTGCCATCTTTGGGATCAGCCAGTTAGTCCATGACAGTTTTTGTGACCCAAATACCATGGGTCCTAGGTACCTATATGACGGGTCACAATGAGAGAAAGGTGGTAGCAAGATCTTTGAGTACTATTAGATTTATTCTCGGATAGGGCAAGGGACGTATGGATTAGGATCAAGGTATACATACAATTATGACTCATCATTATTTAGTGCACCTTGAGCATAATGGGCCTATATTTGTTCATTGTTACAAGGCAAAGGTCCTTCTCTACATGGTACCACACCAACATAGGCTAGGCACATGGTACATAAAGCCAAGAGTCCGATATGTGGACAATCAAATTGAGGCCAGTACTTCCATTAATCAGATACTTAAGATTAGAAGTCCCCCAGAACTTCCTCTCCCTCTGATCCTAAACCGTATCGGGATATAGTGGATCATATGAGATAATGTCTTCAAAGCTAAGATCTTTGAAGATATCACAAAAATTTGTCATGTCGTTGTGAGGCAAGGCAATTGTTATGGAAAAGGATACCTGCCTAAGTTGCCAAACAAGCAACTTTTGTGGGACAAGGAAACCTCTTCAATCCACCGGTCTATCAACTATCATGGAAATAGGATATGAGTGATTTCTCTAGGTAGATCTGGCTTGTAACTTGTAAGGCACACCGATTATCTTCTTTGTGGATAAAGTAGAGATGAGGACCAAGAAGATAACATCATGCACATGTTTGTTTCAATTGTCTCAAGATCTTGGGCTACCCCAAGTTATACCCTTGCGCCCCACCAAGGCCATGAGGTGCATACACACAGTGCGAATAGTATGGAGATCGATGCAATGCTAGGAAGACAACATAACGTCATTCATTGTGCTCTCCTCCTTCCTCTGCAGCACTTTTTGCCTTTGGGGAGGAGTCTTATGGCTATTAAAAAAGGTTGGCTCATGACCAAATATGAACATTGACGGGCTATACAAAAGCTGATATTGAATACTATCATGAGCATACAACAAGTGGGGAAAGTCACTCACACGATCGAACTGTATACAGGAGGTATATATTGGGTGAAACTATACCATCTTTATGCATGACAATGGAGCATACTCTCATGGACAACCTCGCTTGAGAAAATACCCAAGGGGCTACCATCGCAGACAAGGGGCTTAAAAGGCTTCCATCAAGGATAACATCCTCTATAATGTGTTTGGCTCCATAACAATCTTGTCTATATAGGTATCCCTGATGGCTATATCATATGTGATCAGTCGACGTCATAAGATACATGATCATCATACCAAGAGAATATTCTCCATTGTCTAGGGTCTCTGTAGAGTTGATCCTTGGATCTATGAATATCTTTGGATAAGTATGAATGATACTTTGAAAGGAAACCGAATGGAAGTTGGAACACACTAAAAACTATTTTTTACGCAGCATACCACAACACCCTTTGAGGTAGACAACACAACTCCCTTTCGAGCATTATTGGTCTCCCAATGGTAATGGAGCCCAAGGATTTGTCAAATTCATAAAAACTCCATATGGGCAAATTATGCAACGAACATAATAGTCCCATAAGGAGGTGAGCAACCCTCCTCATGCTAGTGGCATTAATGAGTAGGACACTCTCCATAATTGGAGTCGTCTCGTTACGACTCCATTGGAGCCATGACCCATTCAAGGTCAAAAAAGCATAACATCGTGTGCATCCCAATAGATACCTCAGGATGGAGGCCTCCATCCTGTGTGTGTATCCCATGCTCGGTCTATAAGGATATTGCAATACATGTGTCTCTATGGATACGATATAGGGGGTATCTCGAATATACATATCCACATATCGGACTCTTGGCTTTTCTCCAAGGAAATTGTGGAGGAAAGAAATTTGAAATAAGAAGGGAAGTGTTACGTCCCTATCGACATCTCGATAGGCACATGTAGTTAAGTGTCTAGCCAAGTATGAACTAATTGCCCGGTGTGAATTGGGCCACCTCTTGTTTGAGCCTATAAATAAGACACATGGGCTTATGTTGTGAGACATTCGTGGGAGGCACTTGACACTTGGCCCTTTGGGAGAGCTTCATTACTATTGGGGGTTGGTGATAAGGGACATCATTCCCTTGGAGGTGGTTGTCTCCTTGGTTGCATGCTTCCGGGCTCGAGGGTGAGCTTGTATTGCCTCTACAATTGGGAGGTGAGTATGATGTGAGCCCTTCGTTTGTTTGTGAATATGGCTTGTGTCTCCTATCTAATAAGGGAAAAGAAGAGCTGGCGCCGAGGGGATAAAAAAAGGAGGAGGGGGGGGGGGCATTTCATACATTCTCTTTATTGATATTTACACTAATCAAGGTCCCCAAGAAATGTACAACGGCCTTTAGAAGACTCAACGAATGAACTATGGTAATCACCAAGGGGTATTTTCTCTTCCCACACTTTATTATTATATACTATCACTTTCTCCACACCTATTCTTGCCAATAACCAGCATAATCAGCCCTCCCTCAATTATTATGATAATGAAAATTATGAAAACAGGGGTTCTCTAAATTCTCTTATCAAGTTTTTCAAGTACCTATCTCCCTAAGTGATAATCCAAGGATGAAACATGCCACACAAAAAATATGATACAAGGGAGAGAGGAAGAGAGGGAAGAATGGCAGTAGTGCTCAAAAGCACTTTTATTATAAAAATGAGATATGGGAGGGATGCAAAGATTAAGAAGAATGAAATCTAAAATATATGTGAGAAAGAAAATCATAGATGCAAAGGCTCAAACTATGCCCTAATACCATGTTGAAATGAAGTAAAACTCATACTCTACTATGAGACATAATCCTACTAAGCTATGGAGAAAAAAGCAAAAGATAGGAAAATGTCATGAATCGATAAATGAAAAGAACTTACATATAATGCTCTATGTGCATGAAGATTATGAGGAGAGAGTGGCAAAGCTATAGTGAATGTGCATGTAAGGGGTGAAAAGACAACCACCAGATATAGAGAAGAGGGCAAATATCCTTGCATGTGGGATTATGACACGAGAATGAAAGAGACTTGGACAAAAGTGTGGAGCATGGACATCTCAACACCTTATGTACTAGTATGAAAGTAACTGTGGACCCTTTGCACCCTCACATTCAAGTCCTTCCCAATGTGTCTTAACATAAGATCACATATTCAAAATCAATGCTTGAAAATGAATCTAGAAGTTCGAAGCCAATTTTTCCCTGGTGAAAGTTTATTAACATGTGAAGTAGGCCGAAAACTTGTTAAATCTAATTAAATAAAAGTGTATGCATACTTACTGGGAACTGTACGTATTTTGTAGGAAACTTGGAAGAAACATCCTTCCAGTCAAAAGACTGTTCGACATATACTGAAAAATCTGCACCATAAAGATGTGTCAGTCACATTAAAATTATTGTAGCATCAATCCTGCCAGTAGAAAGTTGAATGGAAACCTTTCAAGCTCCAAATCTTTACAGAATTATCCATCCCGCAACTGGCAATCAAGTCTTTGTTTGACGGATGGAAATCCTAAAAGAAGCAAACTAATAAATTCCTCCACTTATGTACTTCTGCTACAGCATAACAAACATTCTGAGACATACCACGCTAAGAACCTCATTTCGATGACCATTTGATCCTGCAAATATCAGAATGCAAACACCTGTATTTATGTTCCATAATCTTACAGACTCGTCCTGTAAAGAATATAAGATATTTTCAATCATCAAACTAAGCTATTGAAAGGCAAAACAAATCCAAGATGCAATCAGCAGAAAATGGCAGGGAGCTTACCCTTTACATGATAAACTCAAATAACACTGTTCGTATACTTAATGCTTCAGATAAGAGCCATATTCAATGATGAGCCAAAAGCAGTGCTTTTTACAAGAAAGGATGTGTCCTTGTTCTAGAACAACACCCTATACAACAATGTCTGACCTGTAGCACCAAACTTAAGATAGCATCCCAGAATCGCAATGGGTCTTTCAGATTTGCCATGAGTGCTTTTTACAACAGCTATAGACATAAGGATATAGCTCTCTATTGAGAGACTCACGAATCTCAAGGTTAGAAGATGCCACATGTAACTGGATATAAATGGGAAACAGCACATTAAGAAAATACAATATCTGTGCATAAACTGAAGGATCAGGATATTTGGCAGTTTTTGTTCAAAAAACACCTGCAATCATTCTTGCACATCATTTGAAGGGATGCTCAAGCTGGACATATGTGACTCATGAGCGGGACTGAGGGCCAAGACCACCACATTTCTGTACACTATTGTACACTATACTGCTCCTAATACACTAGCTTATGCCCAATATGTCAGCTTATGATGCACACACAAAAGAGTCCGTTTCTCTGAACTAGATGAGGGAATAGTTGATTGCTCTAGGGATGAGGCAGTGGGAGTCTCTATGCTACCTTACAAAGATAGAGACTATTCAAATTAAATTCTATTTACATACATGTACAAGTATGCACAGGAAGCCAATAGATCACTAATTCTGGAAGGCCCCTATAGAGGTTCAACTTGGAGATGTTGGCCAGAGCTAGAGTCTATTCTTTCAAGCTAGAAATCTTAACCGCACAATGCGTGAGCAACTCCTTTACTTGATAGGGGCCTACCAATCTTGGTAGTAACTTCTTTTTGCTTTTCTTGTCTAAAAGCCTGGGATGACAGAGAAGAACCAGAGGGTCCCTTTGTATTCATAGCTTCCAAAAGTTGGCATCATAATAACTCTTTATTTCCCTTGCACTTCCGCGAATTTTTCGTTAGCTAGTTTTTCTTTCCTCCAAGAGCTGCATACGAATGAAATTGGATGCCATGGAAGGAGCTGCTCCTTGTAGTCTTGGTTTGCCTATTCGAGAAGACCCATGCAAGAATTCAAAAGGAGCAATGGTCTGGAGGCCATTAACAAGATGGAAAGAAGTGTGTGAAATAGTTGCTTTGAAGGTTGTTGTGTAGGCCCCCAATGTGTCTAGAGATACCTGTCCCCAAGAAGTAGGGAAGTGTATGCAAGTTTTATGCAATAGGAGCATGAGTACCTAGTTTGTACTTTCAGCCTATCTATTTGCTCAAGTGATGGAAAAATGATTTTCGGTGGAAGATTTGATACTTAGAGAAGATTATGATCAGTAACTTACTAATAAAATGACTTCCTTGGTCCGTGGTTACCTCAAATGGATAGCCAAACATATTGAAGATGCTGTCATATAAGAATTATGCTACTGTGGTGGCAGTGCAATCCTTTGTTGCTACAACCTCTTCGCATTTAGTAGCATAATCGATAACGATGAGGAGATATTTGACTTAAGACTCCTCTGCCACATACATACATACATACATACATACATACATACATACATACATACATACATACATACATACATACATACATACATACATACATACATACATACATACATACATATACAGCCTCATTTTGGGCATCTCATGATATTTGAAGGTACTTAAAGCAAAGTATGTAGGAGAGTCAAGGTTGTGGCATGAGAGTTCTGGCAAGTTGTTGCTTTGTTGCATTTATGTGTAGCCTTGTGTGAAGAGGTGGGTTCTTAGTGACTGAGAGCAAGAATCTCTTTCTCAAGGCAGGCTAGTGTTGAAGTCTCAAGTTCCAACTTCTTATGTTTATTTAGCTTAGTTCATCTAGTTGTGGAGTTTATTTCTTTACTGTCTACTTGTTGATCCAGCTATAATTTGATTCCAGCAATCTTATTGTATGTTATTCTAGCATTTTGTATGATCCTGACCACTTAGCTTGGAAGTTTTTGTGCTGACCACAAATGCTTGTCCTGATAATGAAGGGAGTTGCTAGTGCCTCAGCTGACTTCTTTCCTTATTTGAGATCGTCTACTATACATTGCTCTTCTTTGGAAAGTAGTTTAACAGTTTTGTCTCAAAGGTACATAACCTTCCAAAGTTTACTTCTCCAAGGAGAGCTCGTCCCTTAAAGTAACCATCAGGCAAGGGCAGCTACACATACCTTGTATAGTTTTTAAACAAGATTCAGTGGCTACAACGAGATTCTTATTCATCCAGAGGAAGAAGAAAAAAAAGCTTTTGTCACTTTGCAGGGCACTTCCGTCCACACCAAGATGGCATTTGCTCCCAAAAATGAGCCCTTTCCATTCAATTGAGCAATGTATTTAATACTAACCAAATTTTTTATAAGCTTCTTGCACATTTCCATGAGTGACTTTCCAGTATTCTCAGGGAGAGGAGAGAGGGAAGTGGAAGAAGACTTTCATCAACATCTGAGGACGTTGAAAGAAATTTTTCATCAATATCGCTTCATAGGTCTCAAGCTAAACCCAAGAATGTCAATTTTTAGTCATTAAAGGCACTCTATTGGCCCTTGGGCCACATAGTATTTCCCCAAGGACGACTAAAGTTTTGTTGCAGGACCCTGTCTATTTATAGATGGAGAGCAAGTGCAAAGGCACAAATGAGTCCAAGAGTTGGATGGACAATTTTCCATGCATTTCCACATTCTGTAATAGGCTTTCATGCATTGTTGTCCTCGGCCTCTGTGCAAACCTTTCCCAAAAACATGGCTTCTTTGAGGAGTCTAGAAGGGCTCTTCACATTGGCTTACCAATGCTATATAAAAGTAAACAAACCTTTTTTGTCATGGAATAGTATGTTAGTCCCACATGAAGGCAACAAAACTTTTCCTTACAGAACTCCTACAGAGATGTTTTTTTACTGCCTCCCCATGACCTGATGTTCAGTTATATCCCTCTCTCTTCATTCCTTTATATTCTAATGAAAAATTCCTCCTAAGAGACTAATGCATGAGTGCCAAAAAGCACTTATGCAAGTACCTATCGATGCAAGGCCCTAAGGGTGGGGTTCTCATCCCCATTATCGTATATAATTTCATTCCATAAATCCATTTTGTACCCAAAAATGGAGTTTGAAGTTCATGGTGAAAGAGAGAGAGAGAGAGAGAGAGAGAGAGACGATGAGCACTCTCATTGAATCCAATGTACCTTGTGTACTTGTTCATCTTTGTGGAGTGTTTCCTCATGCCCTTGCCCTTAAGAAGCCTCTGGGAAGGTATCTCAAAGGTGGGAATCCATCTCTAGATGGTGCTCACCCTCTCCTAGTAGCACTATTCTTTGAACCATCCTTCCACCTTACTAGGCACTCCCTATACAATTGATTTCTAGTGATTCCTCTCAAGTGCATAGCATCCCCATTTTGGAGAGGGCGAATTAGGGATTTTCCAATGGATTTTAGGGAAACTAATTGTCCAGACCGGAAGTATGGGATATGCAACTTTCATGAGGCATCAAAACCCTCATATAATTTCATCTTCAATCAAGGATTTAAGAGTGAAAAAAACTCCCTTTGGATTGGGGAAAAAACTTCTCTAACAGCAGCCACCAGTGACCAAATGTGAGCCATCTACATTTTGGAGGTCAAATCTCGGCGCTCAAAGATGGGATTTTACAACAAAGCTATCGTCAAGAGTGTTTTGAAGATAGAAAAATTTTCCAAGTTACACCAAACAACACTAGCATGCCATCTCTGCAAGTACTGGCAAGGGATGGTCTACTCATGTCGAAGACCCTACCGAGAGGCATACAAGTCCAAATCGGATTTCATAACTTTCTAAAGTTTGCCTAAGGTTATATCTTGATGTTGCTCAACCTCTCGTAAGACTATCCCTCAAGTTTTATGTTCTTTGTTATCACTTCCAATCCACTTTTTCATATGTTGGAACATGGGAAAAGGTTTGATGTGTCTCGTCTTCTAGTAATGAAATTATGCATTTCTCATGGGTTAACCTCTCCTAAAACCTTAGATATAGAACTCATTAGTTCCTGCTCACGATCAGTAGTATCTATTGAGGAATGTTTTTTGGCACAGTTTTCTTCAAATCAACAACTTGTGTAAATACCAAGCTTCAGATGCAAATTCTTGAGGCATCTCTTTGTTATATTTGACAAGCATAATGCTAATCTGCATTGATCAACCTGCTTGTTTCTTGCTCTTTAGTTCATGTTGTCGCTGTGAACATTTGATCAAGTGTCAAGCAAGAAATAAGGTCAGATGGGCATATCAACCAACAAGTGTAAAACAGCAATGCAGCTTCTGAACTGATCCTCCCCAAACATCTGATTGTTCTCTTTCTTCTCCTTCTTCTTTCTCCTTCGCTCTTTGCCCTCATCCCCTGTACTATGAATGGAAATATAGGAGCAAAGGAAGGTATATTACAAAAGGGTTGAAAAATGTAAAATAATTGACTAAGATTTCTCACGATGTTAGTACTACTTCAACCATCTAAAATATCAGCCTATTGACTCATTTCCTTCTTGTTCTGTCAAAAGGTTAATTGAGCCAGCTATATGTAAGAATGAATAATGTGAGCCCTCAGTTTGATATTACTTCTAAATATGAAAAAGAAAACGCCATAATCACTCAGATACTCTACTTTTAAACCTTTCTGCCTGAGCACAAATCATGTGATTTCTTTCTTCCTAAATGAAGCTGCAAGCACATGCTGGATTAGCAATAAGATTGCACTGCAAGGAACTACTAGTACATTACAATCCTAGTTTCTTGACCATTTTCCTAGGTGCTTTTGAAAGCTCCTGGGTGCCTGGCAAAAACAGTTTCCATCTCCCAGAGTTAAACAAACTAATAAGCACTCATAAAGCAGAAGATGGTAGCATGGACAACCTCATGAAGACAAAACATCTTGATTAACTTAAACCCTGCCTTTAAGGTGTACAAACAGAACATGAGCTTCTAAAACATTCAATGACGAATGAATGACCATGTTAACCATTTGATTAAGTTCGACTTGGAAAGTTCACATATGAATTGACAGAATAATCACAATGAATCCTGTCGGGGACTCATACAAAAAGAATTTAGTGAAACATTCATATGGTACTCAGTTAAGTGATCACTTTACCTTGCTTGCTGATGCAACAAGACAGGGCCTCAGAGCTTGTGTCCTCAACTCATTTATTGAATCACCGTGGCCAACAAAACTCTATCACAAAGGATCCTATGAGATACTGGAAAGGTAGCAGAGAATAACTGTGTGACACTTTCATGAAATAAAATTTACTTTATGCAGTTTCTCTCTGTCAGCATTGATTGCACGGATGACACCACTACTCCCGCTGGCTATCAAATATGGTGAATTTGCAGTATCACACGCCCAACTTACAGTATAGAAAGCCTCATCTTTCTGCCAAAGCAAGCATAACAAGTAAAAGTAAAAAACCAAGAAAAGCAGTATTGAATAACACAAATCATGCCAAAGACATGGATTACCATAATATCTTGTGTTCTTCAAAACAAATATTCCTACAGACCCCAAAAATCATAAACACTTTGCCAAAAAAAGTAGGCATGATTGGCAAGATATGCAAATCAATCTCCTGAAATCAGCAATTATGAAACTCAATAAGATTTGTGCATACTTTCACATATTAAATTATCATCTTTCCACAAGAACCCATAATCAGAATCTGATGTGATACGACTGGTGCTCTACAATGACATCAGAGCTTAATCAAGCAAGTGAATTAGAAGAAACCTATGCAACCATTGCTGCTTCAATTGAGTGCCTTCGCTTTAATTGAATAAATTGGATGTCCTTTAGAAACATGAATCTATATAAGGATTGACCAAATGAACCAATGAAGCACAAGCACATTTCAAAGAATTGCATAGTCTTCCAGCTGTTCAACCTTTGTGTGTAACATATGTGGAGGCAGATATTGCACACATCCATGCTGCTGGGTTGTGGAAGCTGTTCTTTGACCTTGCTTTATATCTATGCCAATGACAAAATAAATATGGCTAAGTCATGTTGTCCTCCCCTTTTGATCTGTGTTTGTCATTCCTAGCTGAACAGTAGCTATATCCAAATGTCCTAAAGGAGTGAGACGTAACACTCCCCCCCTTTTTATTTTTTAAGTTGTCCCCAGCAATCTCCTCAGTACTCTTCAACCATCTAACTGACTCCCAAGTCTGCTGCCACTTAATCAGATACTCAGGAAAGGAAGTCCACGGAGTCTTCTTCTCGCTCTGACCCAGAACGACCTCTGGCTCTAGTGGAATGTATCAAGTGATATCCTCCAAAGCAAGGATCTCCTCCAGGGGCATCACTGTATCATCCTGCCCCAAGTCACTCTAACCTCAGCCTCTTCCTTTGCCATAGTAGAATACCTGCTCAGAAACAGTTTTTTCTTGGAAGTTTGAGTCTTCGCCAAGGTTCTTTTCTTAAATTGTCAGCATAGACACAAGATCAGTAAAATTTGGAACATTCTCCCTCGTCTGAATAGAAGTTCTGAACTGCTTAAAATAGCTCCTAAACCATGAAGGGCACACTTCAACCTTATCATCATCATCTACATTGACATCAATAGATGCATGCGACTCACATATGCTTTTGATTTTTAAGGTGTAATCACTTACCGATATGCTCTTTTCTCCGGTGTGTGAAGCTCATTCTTGAGTTTCAATTTATGTGCCTTTGTATTGGTCTCATACAATGTGACCAAACTGTACCAAGCCTCTTTTGGAGTTTTGGCATACTATGTGCCCAATCATGCTATCTTGTATGCTTGCAGCAAAGTCACCATGGGATGGGAACGAGTCCCAAGAACAGTGGTGTCCCGAGGACGTGGACACACCCTAGGATGTCCCGAGGACGCGTTCTCGAGACGACACTAAAAATTAATTGATTTTCTCAAAAAATCAAAGGAGAGTCATGTAGAATGAATGGGTCAATATATGAAAAGACCAATAAAAATAAAACTATAAAAAAAAGTGTTACTAAGTGGAAACATGTATTAGGTACTTTGAACATTCAAATTAAGAAACATAACATCATACTACAAAGGCATTAATATATTGATAATTTGACTGGACAAAGTATCAAAACTTATAAGTCATATGTATTTCATTATGTCAAAAGAAACTTATCATCAACATCACATCATATAAATAACAAGAATTAAAGACTCAATGATCATCTAAAACTCTGTCTCTCTCTCTGCCCGAAACCCTAGCTACGCCAGCATCTGTCCGAAACCCTAACTGTGCTTGAAACCCTAACTGCGCCAGTATCTGTCCGAAACTCTAACTGTGCCCGAAACCCCAACTCTATCCGACACCTTAACTGCGCCAGAATCTGCCCGAAACCCTAATTACGCCACCATCTGCCCAGCTGCCCGCCATCTCTCCTTTTCTCTCTCTCTCGCCCTTGCCCGTGTCTGCCTCTGTCACTCCCAACCCTTTGCCCATACCTACGCGCTGCCTTTACCCCTACTCCCCACTCTCTCTCTTGACATGAGAACGGAATAGAGGAAGCTCATGGCCTCTCCGAATAAATCTCCAACATTGAAGGCAACCTTTATGCTCACAAATAAGCGCCTCACACAAATGGAAAAAGAGATGCGAGAGTGGAAAAGAATGATGGTGGAATGGACAGAGAAAAAGGCGGCTTTCCTCCTCGAGCAATCCAACAAGGAAAATCATTGGAATGCGGAGAAAGAGGTCATGAGGGCTGAAATCGAGGCACTCAAAAGGGAGGTCTCCAACGTCGGAGAGATTTACTCTCCTTACTAGGGAAACTTTCAGCCTCTGTTGAGAAAAATAAACGAACTCGACTCATTGATATTTGCTTTGATGAACAAGTTCAATGGAGGTTAGCGGACTTCATTGATATGGAATGGAAGATTTGAAGAGCTATACGATTGAAGCTCTAAAGAGCACATTAAGATGATTGGCTCCAAAGTTTAGAGAAAGATGAAGTCTTTCTAAATCAAGTTCTAGAATATGTACCAAAGACAGTCTATCGTGTTGCTAAATACTACAATAGAATGAACCAAAGAATGCCTCTTATATTTGTGAAGCTTTATATTTATCGGATCTATCGGCTCTTGCTTACATCCATGGAGCTGTTGGTGTTTTTCATCGAAATATCAAGTCTTAGAAATTTTCTGATTAATCCACTAACTCACCATTTGAAGCTATGTGATTTTGGAGTGCCAAGATTTTGGTGAAAGGAGAAACCAATATTTCTTTTATATGTTTTCAGTATTATCGTTCTCCTGAACTTATTTTTGGAAGAGTGGACTAAACGAAAGCAATAGCGCATATAACATCTCATATCAATAGCGACTACGTTGTTTGACATGGAGGAAAAGCAAACTCTAATAATAGAGTTTGAACGCTTTATAAGGAGGATCATATGACTGAAAGGGGAGGAGGGGACAAGCAAAGGACTTGGAATGAGCGAAGGTCCAGAGATGTTTACCGATGATGTGGGCGCATGAACTCTGAGCTATTGGGAAGATTTGGAACGAACACAGGTCTGGAGAGCAATGCTCTGGAAGATACGATGGTGAATGACATATATTTTATTCCTCCGATTAAATAAATGTTCTAACTATTGCTTCTGGTCAGAGTTTTTTAATCATGTTAGCATACTATTAGCCTGCAGGAGATATTCATCGCCTCGTACGGAAGCAGTGATGATTACAATAGAGGGAATAAATTTCTAAGTTTTTTTTACACTTTGTGTTGTCATGCGAATTATATTCTTTTATGGTTTCTGTTGAGTACAATGAATGATACGAATTTGAATCGCTCGGAGGACATCAATTCAAGGAAACTGCAATTTATTAGTTATTTTGCTTCATGATCTGCAGTCACCGAAGAGTTTGATGATAATATTTATTATGTAAAATGATATTATCTCAGTTTTCATTCTGAATTTTGCACAAACATTGAAACATTACTGCGCTTTAAAAGCTTGAGGAGTCCATACACTTGAATTCCTCGTCTTCTTATTCGATGTTCTGAAACCATTCATAGATATTATGAAAGACTTATCCAAAATAGCTACTCAATGGTAATTTAGGCAATCTTGTGAAATAATCTGATAGAACATGAGTTGATGCTTCGGAAATCTCCAAGTGAGCATATGTGTAAGCTTTCTATGTTCAACTATCTTACTAGTTTTAGTGCAAAAATCTTGAACTTGAGATAAGTTTTGAGGACTATAAATAATGCGTTGACCTAAACTATTTTTTATGATGAAAACGATTTTCCGTTTGTGGATATTAACTTTTCTCTTACCATTGTGTATTCAAGCACATACAAAATTATCCTTCCTCATAGCAACACCATAAAAGTAGATCAAGTTATGTATAAGAAATGAAATCCATGATGTCTGGATGATGATTTGTTGTTTAAACAAACACGAAAAATTGTTCTTAAAATTAGTCAAGGTTAAGAATTACGAGTCGTCACTTTGCATCATCATTCCATTACCTGTGTTGCTAAAATCACCCTGTGTGAACCGTTGAATTTGGCAATTGACTTGATCCACCAACGTTCCCATACTTCCGACATCTTGAACCTAACGTGAAAAAACGGTGCTATAGCTCAAGTATATATGATTTTTATTTTTTTCCTTTGCATATGCATACACGTGAATCGACAATTGTTACGGTTGCTTCTTCGTCCGTGGGAGCGGTAGCTATTTCTTAGACCTTGCAATCGCTTGGATGTCGAGGGCTGATCATTTTGGCCTGAGCACCTCCACAGAGATTGGCATGTGGGCAATCCTCGTCATACCACCCTTCCCATCGACAACTGAAGAACCAAACAATTGCACATATATATCATATCATTAGCAAAGGTTATACTTAGGATTTAAAACAAAAATTAACAATTAATGTATCAAAATTCACGTGCACGCTTTTTGAACCTCTTCTTGGAGCCCCGATCGGTACGGTTTCTTCTTACTTTCAAACTCTTTGGTTTAATTGCAAATCTTTGATACATTTTAAATCATCAAAATTGGACACCAATGGGATTGTAGAATTGGTAGTTAAACATAAAGAAAGGGTTGAAAAAAGAAGTTCAAGACATCGTTAAATTTGTGCAAATTAAATCAAATCAAGACATAAAAATGGAAGAATTATTTAAAAACATGATGCATGAAACTCAAGGTCAAAAAGTTGTTGAAACTTTATTAAGGGACAAAGGTAAGTTCACCGGAGTAAATGTAACAAACTATTTAGATACATTTGAAGAATTAGCTAAGCTTCATAGCTTACCAAAATCTAAATGGATAATGTACCTAGGAAGACTTGCCATAGTATCAGTTATGGCCGTTATTGAACTACATGATAAACGTGAATGGGAGGAATTCAAAAAGGAGTTACATAAAAAATTCTATTTAAAGGATTATAGCCAGCATCGCACAGAGAGTTTCATGAAGTGGATTAGTTCAGCAAAACCTCAAGTTTCTATTACTTAACTTCATGATGCGTTTATGAAACGGTTTTCCCAATTATCAGAAAATGATAGAGTAGCCCTTACTTCGGGCATAGTATTATATTTCCTTCAGATTTTCACTCCGGTAAGAATTGAGGTTGAACGAAGACTTGAGGAGCCGGGTAAGCGATATGAACTTACTGACGATTAGGTTATTGTGAAGACAGTGGTTGAGGCAATTACACATATAAAGTAATGTCAATCTCTTCTTTATGATTCAATGCCTAATCCATTTCCTAATTTCCCCTCTACTCATGAACCTAGGGAGACTCATATAGCTTCGAAGGTTGAGCAAACTACATCTACATCTAAAGTTCCAACTGATCTACAATTTGAAATCTTGTTTAATAAGTTGGATAATATGATACAAATGCATGCAAATATATCAAAGGAGGTATCTACTTTACAAAATGTAGTCTATGCACTCAATTCTCAAGATTAATCCTTTACTTAAACTCAACCTACTATATTTCCTCAGCCTATTTCAACTCTTGATCTTCCAATAGTACCTCAACCTATTCCTCAATCGACCAATCAAAGGAACTTTAATGAACGTCGAACTCCCAACATTAAGAGATGTATTTGATGTGACTCCACTTACCATCTTACCTATACTTGTGAGACTCAAAAGGAAGCTAAGGAACGACGACTTGTCATTGACATTGACAAAAAGTTGTGTGATTATAGGACACATCTTTCTTTAGCTGTTAATTGGAGAAAGGGAGGAATGTAGAAACTTTACAAGAATCTTTCTGCATCTAAAAATGGGTCTTCTACAATCAAATTAGAGTATGTAAATTGTGATTTTGAAACTAATCAATCTGAAGAAGAATTTTTGGCATGTGATGAATATTATGAGAGAGAATATCGATTAGAAGATTATGATTACGAATTAGAGAAATATGAATTAGAGGAACAAACATCTATTCACAACTATGATATTAACGAACAAAAATATGATAATGAAAGTGAGGAGAACAATGATGTTAATGAAGTCAAGGATGAATCTACATCAATAAATGAAATCACAACCAATGAAGAATTTAAAACATCTGATACAAGTATATTGAGTTGGAGTAGAGTTCAACCCTTAATTCTAACAAACTCACTATTCCTCTATGTGAAGAGAGGAGCATTGAGATCCATATATATTATCTTAATGAAGAAAATTATTATCTTTATGAACAAATTAATGAACCTAAAGAACTCATTTCATCTCACAAACTTGATAAAGATGATTATACAAAATTTGACAATGTTTTATATTTTGATTGCTTGACTTTCATTAATTGATTTGATGATCAAAAAACAAAGAATGAACAAGATGATGCATGGGATGAATATCTAAATAATGGTATTCATAACATTTTTGCTCGTTCAAATCAAGTTATCAACCAAAATGATCATTTGCCCTTCTCTCCATTGAATAATGATGAAATAAATGAAATTGATCAATCTAATGAAATGAATACTAAATACTGTGATGAGATTAATGAGTTTGCATTATTTTATTTATCTTCTCCTATCCATATAAGCACAGAATACGATGATTTAGGAGAAGTGAATGAAGAAAATGAAGAAATAAATGCTACTGAAAGATATAATAGCGCAGCACAATCATATGGAAATGAAAGTTTTGATGGGAATGATGAAAATGAAGAATTAAATGCTTATGAGAGATATAACAATGCTCAACCATATGAAAGTTTTTCAAATGACAATGAAAATTTTGATAGATATGAATATGTTCCACAATGGGTAATGACGAGAATGACTATGTTGAAAATAATGAGATGCCTTGAGAGGTTCTTAATGTTGAAAGCTATTTTGACTATAAGGAAATTTTATCATGAAGTGATATAATTTATGATACTTCTTTGACAGCATGGTTTATATGGTTGGTATTTATCTTTAGAATCTTTCTCTACCATATTTGAAGTTCAAGATGTTCATAGATTGGAGGTATGTATAGACTATTGCATTTCCTAATTTTTAAAAGTTTTCCCTAAGTTTTTTTTAACAAAATTCTCTAAGAATTTTGATTCTGGTTTCTTTTTTGAATACTTCACAATTTTGTTCTTGAATTCAAATGAAGAATATGAACTGATTATGAATCACATCTATGATATTTTTTCTCTTAAATTCAATTGATGAATACAAACTTATTGAAAAATTTATTATAAATTACATCAATGAAGAAAGCTAATGATTTTCTAGCATGATTTGAAAATGAATTAGACATGAATTGAAGTTGATTTGAAAAAGAATTTGGAGACGGAAGATTGAAGCAGAAACTAAAATTCAGGTTGTATTTTTCTATGAAATCTATTTCATGATTGTATACTATTCATATCATTTGCATTTATGAATTTATAAAGAAACCTCGATTATGAATTGTCAAATTATGAAGTGATACTAATTGGCCAAAGTAAGAATACAAATGTTTGAATTTATGTATCAAAACTTTATAAATTCAGTTTTGATATGATAGAACAAAGGATTTTGAAATTCTATTCAAAAGAAGAAAGTAGACTTGTATAAATATGAGCATATAGATGCATGACCTATGTCTATGTGAAATCCTAATTCTTGCTTCTACATGCATCTAGATCCTTAGCTCGGAATAAGGGGTTAAGCATTTCCCCTTCTAAATAAAAAAGTTGTGAATGTAAAAAAATTATAATAATAATAATAAATTTTATAAAAAAAAAAATTTAAATGATGAACGGAAGTTTATACCTTCTTTCATCCCAAAAAGGTATTTATGAATTCCACCAACATGATGAATGAAAGTTTATACCTTCTTTCACCCCAAAAAGGTATTTATGAATATCGCCTACATGGAGATTACGAATTCCACTTGTATGAAGTGAAAATGAAGAAAAGCTAGTTGTGGCAAACACATCTAGTGAATAAAAATTGGGCAAAAAAGGCGGATGTTTGTACAAGTAGAGTTAGTTGAATTTCCTTGATATGTATGATTGTATATATGCGAGTATTTATGTAGGACGAAATCTAATTTTGAATGAATGAATGATGAGATTTGTTTCTTGACCATCACTACTAAATTTATAAATATTTTGGACCTAAACTTATATATTGTTGACCAAAATGGTTGTTAGTAGAGCTTTAAATTTGATATTTTCATTAACCAGATTTTGAAATATCTCATTTGCATCCTGTATAAATTCAAATAAAACTCGATAATAATTTGATTTCCATAAAAGAAATTTGATATTACTTTATGATTATTTTCAAGTTGGCCCATCAAGATGCTGCACAAGTTTGGTGGGAGTGGATGTCGGAAAGATTTACACTCCTTATTAGGGAAAAGTTTCCAGCCTCTGTTGAGAAAAATAAACGAACTCGACTCATTGATATGAGCTTTGATGAACAAGTTCAATGGAGGCTAGAAGACTTCATTGATATGGAATGGAAGATTTGAAGAGCTATACAATTGAAGCTCTAAAGAGCACATTAAGATGATTGGCTCCAAAGTTTAGAGAAAGATGAAGTCTTTCTAAATCAAGTTCTAGAATATGTACCCAAGACAATCTATCGTGTTGCTAAATACTACAATAGAATGAACCAAAGAATGCCTCTTAAATTTGTGAAGCTTTATATTTATCGGATCTATCAGCTCTCGCTTACATCCATGGAGTTGTTGGTGTTTTTCATCGAAGTATCAAGTCTCAAAAATTTTTTGATTAATTCACGAACTCACCATTTGAAGCTATGTGATTTTGGTAGTGCCAAGATTTTGGTGAAAGGAGAAACCAATATTTCTTTTATATGTTCTCGGTATTATCGTGCTCCGGAACTTATTTTTGGAAGAGTGGACTAGACGACAGCAATAGCGCATATAACATCTCATATCAATAGCGATTACATTGTTCAACATGCAGGAAAAGCAAACTCTATAATAGAGTTTGAACGCTTTATAAGGAGAATCATATGACTGAAGGGGGGGACGAGCGACGACTTGGAACGAGTGAAGGTCGGGAGATGTTTACCGATGATGTGGGGGCATGAACTCTGAGCTACTTAGAAGATTTGGAACGAACGGAGGTCTCGAGAGCAATGCTCTAGCACATGAATTCACGGACATTCTTTCAACAGTGCTCCATATTCTGACTTAGCTGACGTGCGGAATATCTACAAAACTCTGACAACGACAGTTATCGAACACTGGTGGTCTGAATGTTTTTCCCCACGTAGATGGAAAGGTTACTCTCAGCACAAACACTGGATATGCAATAGAGAGAATGCCTTATGCTTTGTATTAGAAAGTATGCTCCTTATATTTGATCAACTCGTGTCTCTGCATCCATAATGATCGGTTATTCAATTATTTACTGGTCTGCTGAATGACATATATTTTATTCCTCTCTGATTACAAAAAACGTTCCAACTAACGCTTCTGGTCAGAGTTGTTTAATCATGTTAGCATACTATTAGCCTGCAGGAGGTATTCATCGCCTCGAAAAGCCTGAGGTTTCATCATCGAAAAAACACTATACTGCGTCATATCATTCTCTGTCACATTGTTCACGAACTATGCAGAAGCACTGATGATTACGATAGAGGGAATAAATTTCTGAGTTTTTTTTTACGCTCTGTGTTGTCGTGCGAATTATATTCTTTTATGGTTTCTGTTGAGTACAATGAATGATACGAATTGGAATCGCTCAGAGGACTTCAATTCAAGGAAACTGCAATTCATTAGTTATTTTGCTTCATGATCTGCAGTCACCGGAGAGTTTGATGATAATATTTATTATGTAAAATGATACTATCTCAGTTTTCATTCTGAATTTTGCACAGACATTGTAACATTACTGCGGTTTAAAAGCTTGAGGAGTCCATTCACTTGAATTCCTCATCTTCTTATTTGATGTTCTGAAACCATGTTGTTCATAGATATTATGAAAGACTGATCCAAATTAGCTACTCAATGGTAATTCAGGCAACCTTGTGAAATAATCTGATAGAACATGAGTTGATGCTTCTGAAATTTCCAAGTGAGCATACGTGTAAGCTTTCTATGTTCAACTATCTTACTAGTTTTAGTGCAAAAACCCTGAACTTGAGATAAATTTTGAGGACTACAAATAATGCGTTGACCTAAACTATTTTTTATGATGAGAACGATTTTCCGTTTGTGGATATAAAGTTTCTCTTACCATTGTGCATTCAAGCATATACAAAATTATCCTTCCTTATAGCAACACCATAAAAGTAGATCAAGTTATGTATAAGAAATGAAATCCATGATGTCTGGATGATGATTTGTAATTTTGTTGTTTAAACAAACATGAAAAATTGTTCTTAAAATTAGTCAAGGTTAAGAATTACGAGTCGTCATTTTGCATCATCATTCCATTACCTGTGTTGCTAAAATCACCCTGTGAGAGCCGTTGAATTTGGGAGTTGTCTTGATCCACAAACTGAGCGTTCCCATACTTTTGACATCGTCAGAAGCGGCAGACGTTCAAGGAGGCACAGGAGCTCGAGTTATATCGTCTATTCATGAGCATGGATAGTGCAACAACATGGCGCACTCTCCACGAGACTCATTCGACTACACCCATTGAGGACCCACAGATTTGGTTGGATTATGTAGTGCGATTATATGATGTGCCTCGACAACCGCCCATTCCACATCCACATGAGCCTTGGCCCACTCACTCCTCTTTCTTTACTACAATGATGGTGGAGAGATCCATACGCCACATGCAACACAGACGGGTAGCCGACCACACAGGTTTACAAAGTGAGCATCTCATCTACACAGCCGTCGCTATAGCCCCGTTGATCGCACATGTTTTCAACCGGGACATAAGGGAGGGTTTCCCAAAGAAGTGGACAAAGCACACTATCGTGTCTCCACAAATATGGCGACACTTTGGATCCGCGGACCTACAAGACTATCATGATTGGCCACACAATGGCCAAATTGTATGGTGAAGTTCTTGAGGTAGGGCTTAGCTCATATGCCGAGGCTAAGGGCCTCTAAGCACCTGCCAAGCCTGGTTGAGACTAGCTTCTCACTATCGACCATATCTTCATCCTTCGTTGCCTCATTGATGGGGCAAAGGCAAGGAAGAAAAGGCTTTATTGTTGCTTTGTGGATTTCCACAAGGCTTTTGATACGGTCCCATGCGAGAGGCTATTCTGGCGACTACTGAGCCTTGGGATCCTGACAGAGATGATCTTGTCCATCTCGCTCTCTACGAGCATGTGTTTGGTCGAATCAAATGCCTTGGCAACTTATCAAAGACGGTTGTTAGGATCATTGGTGTTAAGCAAGGTTTCCCACGCTCCCCAATACTTTTTGGGCTTTACATTGATGAGGTCTCCGACTACATACTACGAGCAAGCAGGGAGGGGAGCGACCTTGGAGGTGCCCGAGTCCACATTCTATTATACGCTGATGATATTGTTTTGATTTCAAAATCAACTGAGGGGCTTCAACACCATCTCGACGTTTTGGATGATTTCTACACAGAGGATTGACTATGAACCTTGGCAAGACCAAGATCATTATTTTTCACACATCCAATGAAGAGAAGAGTGCAAGAGTGAAACCATTTTCACCATTGCAAGAGGGAAGGTCAAGGTGGCTACTTCATACATCTACATGGGGGTCACTTTTGCCAGCCTACCAGGACCTTTCACTAGGAGGCAAGAAGCTATTGACAGACTCACATGAGGTTATGCCGCCTTTGCCACGCTAGAGTGGAGGTGCCCCCATGCACACTTCCAGGAACCCCACACGAAGGGGTGGCTTTTTGATACACTAGTCACTCCCGCCTTGACACATTCAATGACTGTATGGGCACAAGGTTTGAATGTCGATCAATGGGCACATATTGAAAGGCCAGAGGTATCTATGATCTCACACTTGTTTCCTAGCAAGCATACCATGCCACATGACATCATCCGATCATGACAACAACTTATAGCTTTGCCAAAGCATGGCCAATCATGATACCTCTATATATTTATGGAACTTTCTCCCTCATAAACAAAAATAAGAAAATTCACCAAAGCCCAAGTTCAAGCCCAAAAAGGAAACGCAAGTATAAGCTTATGGCATAGCCATCACCTCCATTGCGCATAGTATTGACCATATACAATTACATATAAGGACCAACATGAATCCAAGAGAACTCAAAATTCACCCCAAAAAGGAAGTGCAACTACAAGCTCATTGTAGTCATAGTTGGTCAAGTACAATCCGTACGACAGGTACGGTACCGTGTACGTAATAGTACGATGCCAGGTACGTACTAATCATGAGGTACCAATCCGTACGATATTAGTACGAAATTTTTTTTTTCCATCTTTTCATGTACGTGGGAGTGTACACATATGAAGGGTACTTTTTGCCATGAATATGTATAATATTGTATCTATGCATGAAGATAATTGTTCTCTAACTAGCATAGCTGCAAAACCAATGTATTTTCTTAATATATTCAAGTCAAAATGGAAAATAAAAATTTTGGTACCAATTGGTACGAATACGTACGAGTACGTAGGGTACAAGAGGTACATACGAATCTACTCGTACAGGTACGAGTACCAACTATGACTGTAGTCAAGACTAGATACACATACTATGACATCCCCACTAACATCAGCCCTCCTTAATAATGAATGGATACTCACCTAGAAACTACAAGCATGATCTCATAGGAAGATATACAAGCTCCATATCGATCACTTCCAAAAGTGATGAGCGAAAACAACCATAAATGTGATATGAATATATGTCTAATAGCTCATGACTAAAATGTATGGTAACATGCTATGGATGAATCCCACTGTCTGAAAGAGTGCCTCCACCAGCATGACGGGCCTGGAAAAATCTTCCCTCACGATATCATGTGGTAATTATTGATTAAATACATCTACAAGAAGCCCAATCCACCCGTGGTACAAGATTATACAAACATATGGGCACATACACAGTCATCATGAACAGAAAATAGAAATCACATATTGAAAATACATGCATGTATGATAGTTTTATGTGTCTATGATAAAATACTAAAGCTTGAGAAGGTGAAACAGTGATGAGATGGAAAAACAGAGAAAGTCTGAGTTTTGCATAAAATCAAAAAAATGAACAAGATAGTGAAAATGGCCATACATCTTCATCTACATACGTCTGCAAGACTGCAAGGCCATTGTTTTCCAGTAGTTGATAAATAGTAACCTGTGAGAAAAAATAAATAAATGAAACAAAACAAACAAAAATTAGAACTGAAAATCAAGGTCATCAAGAACCATATTTTCATCCAAGAGCTTCATCTAAATTGCAATAAGAAAAAGAACAATGGCATCATTATCTCAGACTATTAAAATATGTATATTCATTTCCATGAACCTTAATTGAGCACATTTAAGATTGCATAGCTGCACTCTGCGTATAGTCATAATCATTACATAAAATTGAAGGAATTTGAATAATCCTTGCAGCACAATGGCACATCATATTTCTTATATGATTTGTTAAAAATCTAAAAACCCATAATTGTCCATGGAAAATCATAAGTCAATAATTTGGGATTCTTGGGAAAGAAGCATGTGTGCTATCCAATGGTCCAGTTAGCAATAAGCTGCCCACGTACACAATGATTACATGTTCTGTATATGCATGAATATTCATGAATAAATGATCCCTCTCTTTCAATCATCTCCTTTCTTCATCTTCCTTCAATAGGTATCTGAAATTGGATGATGAGACAAGCTTCATCATTTATCAACACTCAACATCTTCAAAGGGAAACTTTCAAGCTTCTATTTGAATAGCTCAACAGAAACTCTTGGACAATCATGATCCACATTTCTTGTAAAACGAAAATAGAAGCCCATTACCACAGCTCATTAATTGCTTGCATCAAAAAAGCAAATAACAGCAGCAAAGATGTTTTGCTTCTAGTGTCATTGGACAGAAACAGGAACATAAACATGTCCTTCCATGAAGCCTCAGACAGTCAACCCCAGTCAAAAGTCAACCCCAGTCAAAAGCAGCATCAGTCTGTAGTTAAATATCCATGTCTACAGAGCCTATGCATTGTTTAAGCATGTGCATGTTCAAGGTACAATGAAAAGACTTCCATCCAAAGGTATGTTCTGTGACTTTATAGGTTTAACTGGAACCAAATGGATTATAAATTACCCCTCGTATGTGTTTTGTCTCTCTTTAACTGGAAAAGAGATCATCCATCCCCAATTTCTCCTTTTTGACAACCATCATAAAGCAGTCATCTCTTACTGTTGGTCAACTGCCAATCAGATTAGAAAATGTGGCAACTGCCTACCACAAATAACATGCCTGGTGATTTATTTTTTCTGCTAAATAAAACAATTCATCTGGGATCGCAGGAGACCTCCCTCTAGTCACCATATTTTATGGTGCTTACTGTGCTGAGATGGTAGGACCTCAGGTCAAGGCTTCCATTGTCATTAAAAAGCAAGTAAATGTAGCCATGAAATGTTGTGCATTGATGAGCCGCTTGAGAAGAACAGCATAAATGCTTCTATAATGGATAGATGAAGCAAGAAGACCACTTTTATGTGCATATTAGCAGCAAATTTATGATTTACCTTGACAAGAGCATAAATTTTGTAGTTCAAGAATTCTCAAAGCTCAACTCGTATGCATGAAGATGGGAATGCACAAGTGATAACATCAAAGTATAGGAACACATAACATCAAAGTATATGCCACTGTTGAGATGCAGTCACATGATGACTTTTGATGCTCTTCTGAATGCAAACAATGAGTCAGTGTCAGATGAACGCTTATCCTCACTCTGTCCGTCTTATCATTTACGATAAAGCTCTTTTTATTGACATAGCCCTCATCTTGCTGATACCCAAAATTTGCATTTACATGGCCATAGTATATTAGAATGTAGTTCGTTTGATTTGTCTGTGATTTAAATGACTGGTACAATCTTATGCAGGTTTAGTTTTCCCAATTTTTATGATGGTTGGAACTTGGCCTTTATGCCAGTTATTTCAAGATTCATGCCCTTGTCAGCCAGCTTGCAATTCTTCCTGCTGTGTTTCCTGTGAGCTACTTTATAGATTATGGTCACTTAAAGTTAAGCCTTGTCATTTGAGCCTCAACATTTGTGAGATTTAACGTGAGCTCGTACTCATAGTGTGAGCTTTGTGCATCTCCCATTGGAGTACCTAGGGTCCAAGAAACCAACATATTTGCAAAAGGTAGCATGAAAGCTTCCATGCAAAAACAAAGATGGAAAACCCATTAAAGAAATAGCAAAACTATTTATTTTTTGTGGCTTACTATTTAATATTGCGAATATAACTGCATGGAAAAGGGCTATGAGAGTGGCACTGAGCATGGGTAGTGCTTGGGAGGGACCCTTGAGGGCTATACTGTGCACTAGAGAGTTGCACAAACAAAAAGAATGTATAGAATCAAATATCTTATCCTTGTGTAGCACTTGGGAGAAATATAGATATTCCATATTATGCGATGGGTGGTATCGCATACATGAAGAATGTGTATAACAACTTATCTCTTGCAAGAGGAAAATATTCTTGCATGTCGTACCATCACATATACCAAGGACGGTTATCACCAATGAATTCATTTATTCCCATGTCAAAGAAGCCATAGAAGATGTTGGAAGAAAAAATATTGTGCAAGTGATCATAAACAATGCATCTAATTGTGTGGCAATGGGACATGTATTAGAAGAGGAGTATCTTAGAATAAAATGGACTCCATGCACTAACCACAATCTAGATCTCTTAATGGAAGACACTGAGAGAATGGATTGACTGAATTTGTGACCTCCCACTCATTGCTCCTAGAATATCCTTGGGACCTCATGAATGCATCAAACTTTTTGATACCACTATCTATGTGATTGTTTTAAGTCCATACAAGATCATCTTGAGCTTGCCTACTAGACTCTCTTATCAAGGAACTAAATAACCCTTAGATTGCTTCATATACATCTCATCTCTAAGATCTCCATGCAAGAAAGTAGTCTTCTCAATCATTTGGACCAATTCTAAGTCCTCTTTTTGCAACTAATCCAAGCAACATGAATAATGGAATCATCTTAACCACTAACAAGAAAATTTCTCGAAGTCAACTCCTTGTTATTGCTTCAATCTCTTTGGAACCAATTGTGATTTATATTTTGGAGAAGCCCTATCTGATGCAAATTTCAACTTATAAACCCATTTTCATGGTAACACTTTCCTACCCTTTGGCCAAAAGGTAGAACACGTTCCATGCACATTTAGATCATGAGCTCCAAAAGCCCTCCGTCACTCGATTTTGCTATATGTTTATAGTACTGGATAAAGTGCTTATACTGAGCAAAGGACTTCTCCAAGCTATTGTTGCAAAAAAAAATGATACCATCTACTAGATACTATATGCGCTTCTTATCATTGGTTATGGAGGTGGATGCTTTTTGGTCAAAGGTAGAGATTCTTATTGGAGCCCTCCATCCTCTCTACATCATGCTTTGTATTATGGATATGGAGAGGAGTAAAATTATACTTGAATATAATAAATTGGTCATATACAGAGATGCATCAAGAATGTTTATAGACTTTCAAAGATAAAGTGAGTACTAACTTTTAAGTTTCGAGTAATTTATTATTTTTTATATTTTTAAATTTATTTTTGAGCTTATTTTTTATTGTTGTTTATTAAAATTTAAGGAGGGTTAAGTTATGTGATGCAATGCAAAGGAGATGGGATTGGTTTCACAAGCCAATCTTAGATTATAAGAGAATGGGATGCGTGAGTTCTCTTTGTGATGTGTTTTATTGGAGGACTTGTCATGATCAAGGTCCTTTTATGTGTTTGTGGACACTTGAATGACACCCCATAGCAAAAGTTTACAGGTACCTACATCAAAAAGTTATCAAATTTTATGATCCGATAAAATATACCTATCCTGGTATATAGCCCTGATGTCATGTCAATACGAGACTATTGGAAATTCCACAAGGAGTTGTGAATCCTTATGAAAATTTCAGAGAAAAACAGATTTTGGACAAAGTCAGCCTTAGCAAATCAAGTCAAATTTGGTCAAAATTAAACAAACTTACCAAGGATTTTTTATTTAAAACCCTAATTTGCACATCAAAGTTAAATTTCTCTTAAAAGTCAATGAAAATCCAAAATTGAACTTGGCAACTGGCAAGCATCCATTAAGTCAGATCCAAGGGTTCATATTAGCCCAAACTTAAGACACAAATTCAAATAAAAACTAAGCATAGGGAAGTCTCAAAAAATCTACCTAGAAAAGCAAAACAACTTTTCAACTCGTAAAGTTAGCTTTTTATCTTTTTATATGGATTTTTCACACATCAGCTAAGTGCTATAAATTAACACTATGACCACCATTATCATCACTTCATGGAGACATAGCCTTGAGCTAAAAAAAGTCTTCTTCAACCTTGAGGAGAGGAGAGCTAGGGTCTCTTCATCTCAACAAGGAGGGCGGCAGCTAGGGTTTATGCTTCTTCTTCGACATCTAGGAGGACATGAGCTTTGCAATGCATTGCGATGGTTTTGCAACGGTCACAATGCAACATTGCAAACATTGTGATGTCCATAATGCTTTGCGATAAAAATCAAATTCTTTTTGTAGCCAATGAGGTCATTTTGCTGAAGTGGCTTCATTGAGGCATTCAACATATTCGATAGAGCTTGTTTCTTGGCCTATGTGAAGAACTTGCAAGGTGAAAACCCTTCTTCCTCTACTTCACCTCTTCTTTACCTCAAGCCTATCCACCTCCTCTCCCTTCTTGCCATTTCCAAGTATCTTACAACCCTCTCCTTGTCCTCCTATCCTCATATTCCCTCCCATCACAATGCCAAAAGCCAAATAAGCTTGTTGGCAACGTGTCACAAGCCAAGGGGAGTTTGGCTCTGGAAAAGTGAGAGATGGACTTGCAAGCTATGCGGGTATAGTGGAGGTGGTGGAGCTGATAGAATCAAGGCCCACCTTGCAAAGTATAGTGGTTTAGGAGTTACTCCTTGCAAGGGGCCAATGCCTTAAACTATCAAGGAAGAGCTATAGGAAAGAATAGCTCAAAAAGACGGAGAAAGGAATCACCCCAACAATCTCAAGTTAGATCGCATGCAAGTAGTTTTCTTGGATCTTCCTCCATACATGCTAGCTTGCAAAAGCTACGTAAACAAGAAGCCACACAAGCCTTGATGAAGGCTTTTATACAATGTGGGTTGTCTTTCAATGTTGCATAGACATTGACATGTAGAAATGCCATTGAGAAAGTATCATTGTTAGGATGCTGGTGGCAAGGTCCTACTTTCGAAAGGAGACATGTTAGGATGCTGGTGGCAAGGTTGAGCCCATAAAGGAGACATGTTCAAGTATGGAATCTAGCTGCACTATCATGTGTGATGGATGGATGGACATGAGAAAGAGAAATGTGTATAATATTTTCGTGCATTGTTGCAAAGGCACCATGTTCCTAGATGCATCACTTGCAAGTATTATGGTCAAAGATGAGTTTATAGGTTAATCTCTATTCTCTTTCAATTTCTTGTTGCACATTGCATCCATAAAGTGTCAAATTGTCAATGCATTATGCACATTGCACATTGCACATTGGCAATTGCAAATCCAAAATTGCAATTATGATATGTATTATGAAGTTTGAATCATGAATCATGATCATATGGCGTACATTTATATGTAATATTATATATGCATAATGTCACATGTATTATGTCACGTGAAGCATGTGTCATGTCACATGTGCATCATCATGATTTCATAATTCATTACACTATGAGCCATGACTCATGAATCATGTCATGTCACATATGACTCGACTCTTTGAGTCTTGACACATCATGACTCGTGAGTCGTGATTCGTGACTCATGAGTCATGAATCATGAGGATGCACATGTGACATGGAACATTATGCCTATTATATATGAATCTATGGTCATGATTCAAGATTCAAATTTCATATCATAATTGCAATTTGCAATGTGCATGTAAAAATCATGACATATATACATTTCCTTGATTATTTGATCAATCATCAATTATCAATGATAAATTGATAATTGATTCATTTTGCTTATATGTAAACAAGTCAATTCATCTATGACCATATCCGTCAAGCTATCATGGAGATTGGTGGGAAAAAAGTATTCTAAGTTATTACAAATAATGGAAGTGATTGTGTGGCTGTGGGCAAATTGTAGGAAGAAGAATTTCCTCTATTGTATGGGTCCTGTGTGCTTCCCAAAGCATTGATTTGTTGATAGAGAATGTGGGGAGAAATACCATGATCTATAACATTTTCACCACTTTCTCAAAAGTGGTCTCTTTGTTCATCAAGAGATCAAAGTTGCTTTCTTTATTTAGGTCTTTCATTGGAGACCTTGAGGATCCGATCACTTCATGAGCAGCAAATGGACCGGAGACACCCTTGCATATAATTCAAAAGGATACTTAACACCCATGTACTGCATCCTCCATCCAGTCCCCTCCCCATACCTTGCCTCATTCATTCTTGTAGCTTCCATTGCAGGGCCCCTTAGTATCATTGAAGCTCTCTCTTGTACTACGTGGTCATTTTCTTCCATGATAGAACCACGTCACATTCTGCACATTGTTCGGCTTTCATCTCATATCACTCTAGATGTTTTTACTTTATTGTGTTTACCCGATACTTGGAGGGCCACTGATGTATATGGTTTTGTCTCATAGGCCAATTTTGGCCTTTTGCAAACTTAATATGCCTCTCTCTCTCTCTCTCTCTCTCTCTCTCTCTCTCTCTCTCTCTCTCTCTCTCTCTCTCTCTCTCTCTCTCTCTCTCTCTCTCTCTCTCTCTCTCTCTCTCTCTCTCTCTCTCTCTCCGAGCAGCCTACCCGATTGCCTCCAGCAGTAGCGAACACGTTGTAGAAGCGGGAGTCAATGAAATTGAAGCAGACGGCATAGACTGGGCGTTTACCCTCCTGTAATTTGTTGCAAACCTTATACTCTTTCCTTTTTCTGGCATGTCCACCAGTCAAGCCAACTAAAGGGTCGGTTCCCAGCCCTGTCTTCGCAGACATTGCTTTGAACAAGCTTGAAGTGTTGGGCCTTCCTACGTAGCAATTTCGAAAATCAGCATTGCATGCATTTATAAATCAGAAACATACATATTCAAACATACATGCAATCATGAACACACCATGATCTCATAGCTTTTACTATCATTCAACTCTTTAATACACATTTCATTAAAGGAAACATTTTTCTCTTCTTTGGAAACTCCCTCTTTTTTTTAATACACATTTCATTGAAGGAAACATTTTTAGTACACATTTTCATTAAAGGAAACATTGTTTTCAATGCTCACGAATTCCTCAAGGTAGAGCCCTACTTTATATTTCCAAACCTTATTTAGGATGGGAAGTGTATGATCCTTTTCCGTGAAGAACACCAAAACCAAGCACTCATATATCAAGTGGACAAGAGAAGAGGGCTGATGTCCAAGAAATGCAATGTCCTTTGGAATGTGAAGGTATGCTTTGGAATGTGATCATATTTGAAAGACATCCAAGCAAAGACATCTCCCTATTTGAAAGACATCCAAGCAAAGACATCTCCCTATTTGAAAGACACCCCCCTATTTGAAAGGTATGCTTCGGAATGTGTATGTACAAAGTTTCTCTTTGTTTTGGATCATCACTATCAACTAATGTTTCTTTCTATCTTCAACTTCGTACTTTTTGAGATTTTCTAGGGTCCTAAATATTCTTGATTTTGCGTTCTTATCCTTCCTCTCATTTGTATTAGTATTGGGATTTTCTTTGCTTTCTTACTTTTTTACTTGAAATATGGGACACTCTTCCAAGTGCTTTTTGTGCTTGTGGATTATAAGGTGAAATTATAGTATGAGATGAAACTATAGTATGAGATTGAATCCATCTATGATGTCTTCCAAAATGGCTACCATGAGCAAATCATATCCTTTTATACCTCAACACTATGGCATGTGTTGTTCATAAATGGCCATGTGTTGTTCCTTTGCAATGTAAGGAAGATCCTCAATTGATCTCAACATGGGCTCATGCAATCCTTCGTTTTTTCTCATCCCTTTTTCTTCCTCATGAATATTTTCCAAAAGGGTCAAATAGATCGCACATTATGGAAAGATTCCTCCATCATCTCTATGAAGAACGTTCCATTGTAGTGGACGTATGTTTCTAAAAGAGTAATCTTTGGTGGTGATTCCTCTATGTTTGTAAAGACCCCAATATTATATCACCTATGACACATAAACGGCCTTCCTAAAATCATATCATGGTTATTGGTCTTCATGAATAGACAAATAGCCAATGTGTTCATTTTATTCCACAAGTTGTGAGCATTGCACTATATAACAATCCCAATGGTATTTGGATATGATTATCCACTAATTGTAGATTCATTCATGTTGCTTCAAGAGTAGGCCTTATGTATCTGATTATAGACCTACACACACAACCTACATACCAACATCAAGTGGGAGAAATCCTCACATAATAAAATGTCAATCTATAGAGCAACTGATCGGTAGTGTCAAGACCATATGCAATAAGATGATAGTATACACACTATCGTATAACTAGGGTTAATTGCCTGGGTTCCAATGGTTTAGACCTTGGATTTCCTAAAGAAAACCTTGGGAAACCTTTCAAAAAACCTTGGGTTTTACTTATGAACCCTAGGACTTTTATCCTAAGGTGTGGAGCCCTATTAATTGAATAATTTAAGTGAAGGCCCCTTGAGGATTCACGTACAAGTTTAAAGCTCCTTTTCTACGAAGCCAGACCCCTTGGGCTTTTACTCTCACAGTCACAAGGTGGTCACTAACTTCAAGAAGGACTTCGGGTCTTTTACTCTCAGAGTCACAAGGTGGTCACTAACTTCAAGGAGGACTTCATAGTCACAAGGTGGTCACTAACTTCAAGGAGGACTACACTACATTGGTATGCAAAGCTATGGTTATTTTGAGCATGGATTAGGCTCGAACTAAAGAGATCTTAACACAGGAAGGCTCTACATCATCTGGAGATTGGAGGGTCCATAGGACCCCCCTTACAACAACAAGGAGCTCCCCCTAGCCACCACCATGGGTGGCCAGAGGAGGCCCCTCCCCAAGTCAACCACATGCACAAGAGGGTTTGAACAGCCACGTGAGGCCACGGAAATCTACCTCTCTCTCTCTCTCTCTCTCTCTCTCTCTCTCTCTCGCGCGCGCGCGCGCGCGATAAAGGGACATCACATGATAGTTGCTTTTTATAGCCCTCTCAAGACACATTTTCCTTAGTATATGGGATTTCTAAACTCCTCATGGAATCGTTAAAGATTCTTGCACCTTTGTTTCTCTTTTTTGCAAGGTCATTTTTTGCACACCTTCTGAACCCCATAGATAGGAGCCATTTTGGAGGACACTTTTGAAACCTCTTCCAAGAAGATTATCAAGCTAATTTTTGGGAAGTGAAGAACCAACCATCTGACTAACCTCCAAGTTTTTTCCCGACCTTTTTGTAAGAGAAGAGTCCCTCACAAAGGAGTCCCAAAGGAGGCCACAAATCACTTTTTGAAACCCTTTTGTCAACAAAGCATGGAAGTTTGTGAAGATTGGAGAGCAAAGACTAGCTTGAGGTGTGCCACAATGATCATGTGCATGCTAGTGGAGTCACAACTCATTGAAAGGTGGACCAAGCCGACCTACAACAAAAAGAGAAGCTTGAAAGAATAAGTGGGGAAGTACTCCATTTCCATTGCATCCATCCTTCCTTTTTTAATTAGGAACAATTGTTTTATTACTCTCTTTTTCCAAAGTATTCATGAAAGGAGACTTGTTTAACATTGTTCCTACACAAGAAGTAGAATACACACCAGGGGAAGGGGCTAGAAAAACAGAATATACACCAAGACTTAACGAGATGGGTAGACAAGAAAAACATGAAATTGAAGAGGTTTTGCAAACCAATATACACTAATAGGTAGCAATGCTAGATGGTACAAGATACTCCAATACTTTGATTATGGAATCAACTACTTAAGAGGGAAATTCAATGTAGTGGTAGATGCTTTAAGTTGTATTTTATTATCCAAATTTCATACAAATCTCTAGTGACTTAGTAGAGTTGACGAAAGGCAAGTATCAAGAAGATACAAGTTTTCAGGAAGCTTGGAAAAAGGCTTTTTACCAAGGTACAAAGTTATCATATGAAGATAAGTTTAAACATTAGGTGAATATTTGTAATACAAAGGAAAGCTATGTATACCTTGTGATCAAGAACTCTGAAGAAAATTTTTGTTTGAATTCTGATGACCCAAGTGCCAGTCCTTCAAGAATCAATAAAAATTTATGAATTGGGCAAAAGGTAGTTTTTGTTGGCATAGTGAAGATAGAGATGTACAAGACTATGTACTTAGGTGTACCAAATATCAAGTAAATAAAGTGGAAAAGTTTATTTCCATGGACTTTATCACGGGCTTGCCTCAAAACCAAAAAGGACACGATGTAGTTTGGTTCATAATTGAATGATTGACCAAAATGGCATGGTTTATTCCTACTCATACTACAATGAAAACTCCATAATTAGCTCAAATGTTTGTGGAACATCTCTACAGACTCTATGTTCTACCATAAGACATTGTGTCTGACAAAGATAGAAAATTCACTAATCATTTTTGGAGATTTGTTTCTAGTAGGTTAAAGAAATTGAATATGATTATAGCTAAACATCCACAAATGGATGGGTAAACAAAAAAGATCAATTGAATGCTTGAAGATATGTTACAAGCCTACATATCTTCAAACCAGATTAATTGGGATGACTATTTAACTTTTGTTGGTTTTCCTTAGAATAGTGCTAAGCATTCAAAAATTGAATATAGTCCCTTGATGTTAATGTATGGGTTTCAACCAAGGGCACCTTATGAAGTTGGATTGCAAAATGAGAGAGTACAAACAACGAAGATTTCTTGGAAGATATGAAATTTAAGTTGAAAGAAGCTAAAAAAAATAAGGAATGTCCATGATAGAGCTAAAGCATATAGCAATCCTAAGAGGTGAGATATTTCCTTTCAGGATAGAGAACAAGTATATTTAAAAGTCCTCAAAAAATCTGAAACTTTGAAAATAGGAACCTATCCTAAAATATCTCCAAGATTTGTTGTTCGTTCAAGATTCTCATAAAGGTGGGGCCTTTGGCTTATGAGTTGGAGCTTCCAAATGATTGCCTACTTCACCCAATATTTAATGTTAATAGATTGAAAAGAAAATTGGTTGAATCTTGTATCTTTAGATACAATAGTCCAACATATCTCACTTCAAAACGTGCCTCATGAACCAGAAAAAACACTATGCACTGGAGATAACAACACTAGGAATCATTTATACAAAGAGTTCCTAGTCAAATAAAAGAATGGGACAAAAAAAAGGTGCCACTTGAGAATGAGTAAGTTTGTCATATCATTTTGGTGGGAACCCTCTCCTATGTTGATGTGGCAATATTTGCCATGTGGCACCATGTAGTGTATTGGACACATAGGCAGAGAGAGTCATTGAGAGTTCATGGCGGGGGAGAGGGGGGACAGGTAGGTTGCTTGAGGGCTGGGAGGTGAGCTCGTTAGCACATCTCTATGTTGTTTCTTGGAGGCGTAAGGTCTTTACATGAGATTGGTATCAAAGCCTTTCGATCTTGTGACCTACTGTGCAACCACAAACCTCTACACAGATTCATGGAGGAAAGTGTTTCATGCATATGTGAGGGAAGCTTCTTGGACGGAGAACATGAAGCTGGTTCCAACCATCTTGCTTTGATGTCAAGTAGCACGCAGCAAAGAAGAAGATTTTCTTGCGTTCATGGATCCAAAAGGGCAAGACCAAGATGTTCATCGTGGTGGAAAGGGAAATTATCCTGACCATCTTCTTTTTTAGCAACAATCATGAGACAAGAAGCTACGGGATGCAGTGTGATCAGAGATGATGAATACTAGAGTTTGGATGAAGTATTTGTGCTGCTAACTTCTTCATGTCTGTTGGATCATGATGACAACTTCGCCATTTGCCTCTAGATCTACCTCCTCAAACCAGTCAGACCCACTCTGCATTTCTATATGTTTGTAGCATATTTGAGCAGGATGGGTTTAAGGAAATTAGTTTTATTGGGCCTTTTGATGAACACAAAGGGGCTCGTCAAGATCATCGTTCTCAACATTGGGAAGGACTAAAATGTCTTAAATGAATAAATAATCGCAATTATGGTGCTTATGTCTTTGTTTACAACCTTCCTTGCCACTCCTATGGTCATGTGTCTCTACAAGCCTGCAAGAAACCCTATTCCTTACACTCATAGGACACTTCAACCTCCTATTGACAAGGTCACAATAGAGTCAGAGCTATGTCCTTTGACATGTGTCCATGGGATGCCAAATGTTCATGCAATTATCAACTTTGTAGCATTATTTGTATATGCTGATAGTTGTGTACCAATGGAGAAGTCGAAGGACAATTCTAAAGCATCTTTATTGACTACATTTGATGGTGTTCAGATCCTGTCTATAGAGTAGCCTATCAAAGTTCTTCATGGTCGTGCCTCACTCAAATTGAAGATCTTGTAGCTTTCTTCCAAGAATAATAGGGTTTCCATAGTAGCTTGGAAGAAGCCCTATATTGTGAATGAAATACCCTGGTTGCTAGAGGAGAGTACTTTGAAAATGCCCAGACTTTATAGTCCCAACAAAGATTCTAGAACATTTGATGGCAGCTATTGGTGATGATTCACATTATCAGTGAGATCCACATGATAACAAATAGATTATGATCGAGGTTTCGAAAGAACGGAGCATAGATTTATATATATGTACTATGGCAATGCTAAGGATACGAAGTGACTCCTCTCTGAGATCTAGTATTCACAGTTTTCTTGTGTAAGGTCAAAACATCAGGAAAAACGAGTCACATGAACAATTTTAAGGACAAAAGCTTGTGAACTGCTGATCTTATGAGGTCATCAACATTCAGTTATAACTGAATGAGAGGAAGCTTATGATGTTGATGGATGTCAAGACAAAGTGTGTGTGTGTGTGTGTGTATATATGCATATGTATATATATATATATATATATATATATATATATATATATATATATATATATATATATATATATATATATATATATATATATATATATATATATATACACACACACACACACACACATAAAAGGAAACAAATCAAAAGAAATTCATTGATAAAGCCCATTTCATTTTACTCCTTTTTCAGTATTTTATATTGATTATGGGTTTGGTGCAAAATGAAAGATATCATAGAGGGATAAAGCATTCTCACATAAAAAGAAAACAGATAGCATATTGTTTGACAAAGGAAGGAATTTCCTAAGTGCAAGGAAGCCAGAATAGAAGAGTGATACCACAAGTGTTTATTCGCTTGGACAACGGAAATTTTCAAGTCCTTTT
The DNA here is from genome assembly GCA_020310875.1 of Ceratopteris richardii. NCBI lineage: Eukaryota > Viridiplantae > Streptophyta > Polypodiopsida > Polypodiales > Pteridaceae > Ceratopteris > Ceratopteris richardii. The sequence goes on from MU260275.1 coordinate 222,620, forward strand.
TGAAGAGCAACTACATTAGAATCAGTATGCATTAGAATCAATATGGCTAGAAGTTGTTAATGCCATCACTGGTCTCTGCTACATGTTGAAAAAACTACTAGATGATATCTATGAAAAAGAAATATTTGAAAGCAATATCCATATCTCCTCTTTCATGGCTAAATTGAAATTTTGATTTCTTCATCTCTTCGCAAAATATTTATTTGAAGAAGTTTGCTGAATCAAGCTCGACCCATACATATTATCGAGAAGTTTTTTGAGAAAAGATCGAGAATGTGAAGGGATTCACGAGAAGAAGTACAAAGCTCTCCATGCTCATTGAAAAATTTTGGATGCATGCAATTCGAACATCAAACTATGGCTTATATTCTTAAGCATTATGGTTTAAGTTTTGGGCATGTTTTGCTATATACATGCATGGATATATGGTTGGAATGCATATATCAAAGTTGGTCATTATTTAGAATTACAACATGGATCGATTTGTTAGGAGTACACTTTTTGATTATTTGCAAGAAAGATGATTGCAAGAATTACATGGTTATGCAATGAAGATATTATTGCTAGCATCTTATGTTTTTGCAGATTATGGAGTTCATGTATGAGTATATGGCGTGCATGCCATGGGCTTGCCAAGCCCTATGTTATACTGAATGGCATGGTGCCATTGGCCTGCAAGGCCTTATACTTGAGTTTATGGTTAAATTTTTTTGGAACTCCATTTCCTTGGGGAAATGCTGTTGAATTTTTTTCCACCTCATGGCGTTATATACTCACTTACCTTTAGATAAGATTTTTATAGCATGATAACATGTCTTCTCTACAAACATCAATAAAGTGTACGCATGCTTATACACATGTACTTGATGGACTTAGGACCATCAAAGCATCATAGATAAGGCAAGTTCAATAGTAATAGGATCCCTACACATAATGCTTATCGATTTGAACCATAGGATTGCTAAGGGGAAGGAGATATATCTTCACCATTAGGAATGTGCACAAGCAATCCTATAGGTCATATGAAGTTGCATAGAGGCATGGGAGATACATTTATGATCATCTCCAAAGTAGTGAAGATTTACTTATCTTCACAAGAGTCTCACATCATGATTAGGAGACTATGGGGTATCATGATGAATACCCAAATAGTGACTTGTTTCACCTGAGTAAGTAGTAAATCATTTTTACTACAATACTAAGGAAACCAATTAGATGGTATCATAGAGATGGGTTTCATGAGAGAGCATCGATGGGTGCTTATGTGGTTCGAGTGATGGTTAGGAAGGCCACAGGCATGGCACTAGCTCTATGACTTAGAGCAAAGATCCCTTAGTCAAGAATATTTGGGGTACCCAATACATATATGTATATTGGGATCTAGAGAGAGGTAGAATCAATATTGGTACATAGGAACAAGTTAGTTTGGAATAGAAAGGGATATCCACATCACATGTTGACTAGAACTCTAGGATATGTGATTCATTAGAGTCCACCGGTATGAGTTAAGGATATGGGATTCATTAGAGTCCACCTATATATTCCATTACATATGATGGAATATACATTAGGTTTAGTGTAGGTATGACACCATGAATTGGAAGAAGGTTCCATGGGTATGGGATGGTGGAAACAAGTTCTCTTTGAGCACTCTTCTTCTATGGCTAGGGAGAAAAGGACTCATCATTCATGGCGACATATCTCACTAGATCAGAGGAGAGCTCTTAGTAGACATCTCCTTAGGATTCAGAGTTATCTTTTATAGTTTAGGGAAGATCTATTCTTCCAATAGACAATGTGATGGGTGATTTTACCACCATTTATATCACATAATCACTTTGTGGTTTTCAAGAAGGATAATTAGTATGATTGGATCATATAGATCCATGTGCAGAGGATGGTTGGCATAGATAGCTTTTTACTATGGATACACATGTGTTTATTATGGTATCATTTCTTATCATTGCTGACCATTTTGGTACAGGATTTTGAGCCTTATAAGTAATTTATTTTCTCCACCCTTCACGACATGTACCTTCATTATTTATAGGATATTTTTTCTCTATATTCATAGGAATGTATGTAATGAGGGATTACACATTAGTTTATGGAAGAGAGAAGTAAACAAACCATAGATCTCTCTTTTAAGGAAAGGAGAAAGTGGGAATTGGCTCAAATATTGAGGAGAGATCTCAGTTTAGCTCAGAGGTCTCACTTTAGCTCCTGTTCTTTGAAAGAGAAAAAAAAAGGAAAGGAATTAGTTCAGAGATTGAGGGGAAATCTCACTTTAGCTCAGATGTCTCACTTTAGCTCATGTTCTTTGAAAGAGAAAAAAATGAAAGGAAAACATGATTTCTTCATAGGATAAGAAAATATTATCT